>CM072816.1:33534806-33802276 GCA_036937905.1 Salvia rosmarinus | reverse complement strand
TAAGTATAGATAAGAGTGACTTGACTTGGTTGTTTGTCTATCTTGGTGCGTCTCGACATATTGATGGATCATAGTGAGATGAGTTCTTCTACGACCGTCGTGAAGAACCTAGATCTCGGTGTTTGTACATTGATCTAAACCTCGATAAGGTATTAGATGAGTATGAGTTCTTGACCATCACTTTGACTTGTTATGGGTGAGGGTTACATGAGATAACCAGATTCTGCATTTGGGTGGTGGCGGTGCTTGTATGTCTCTAGTTACATGTCAGTCACCGTACCCATTTAGGATGATGGCGTCCTTAAGGGAGCTCAAAGGTTTGTACTAAACCACTGAGGTTGAGTTATCTCGAGTACAATAATAAGGTTGAGTGGTACTAGTTAAGGAATTAAAGATATTAATTATTTTAAGCGATCGAGCGTTGTAAATAATTAATGGGCGTGCGATATCTTAAATACGAGGATTCAGTAAAGTCTAAGTGCAAGCCGACTCAACTTCAATAAAGGGGTAAGTCGACATTTATTCTCCATTGGCATGAATAAATGTTTATGAATTAATTTATATTCGAAATTTGAACATAAGATAATTAATTTATTTGAGCCCATCTTTATTCCTTACATTTGATCCTGGTGGCCATCCGGCACGGAGCTTAGTAAAATCGTCCCCTCGTATAGAGTCCCATGGGACTCTGTTTGATCTCTCTATCTTAAGTGATAATATTATTTATTGGATATCAGAAATTGTATCTAGATAGGATTTAGGGTTGCATTATAAATATAAGGTGAGAAAAATCAAACCAAATCCAAGTGAAATTAGAAAATTACTATTCAAAATAGTGAGATTTTTGAAAACTCTAGGGGTAAGGAAGAAGGCGAATTCGTAGCATTCTCCATAGATTGTCCTCGCTCGACATTGGAGTTTGGCGATCGGGATAAAATCGAGAAGATCAAATCGAGAGTTTGATCGATCCTTTGGCAAATTCGCGGTAAACACGAGAAAACACCAGCGTGTTGCAATTAATTATATGTTGCATGCTGGTATATAATCAATGTATGGTGAATTAAACATCGAGATAGATCCTCGGAGATGGTTAAAATCAAATTTCCTACAATTGGTATCGAGCTTGGGATCGAATCTTGGCTCTGTTGGATTAATTCACGTTTGATTATTACGTGCATAATTAATTAATTGTGGATCAGTGGTTCATCGTGACTCGTTTTATTTTGTCGGTTTATTTTTCACCACGAGAAAATCCGTGGTTAGATTAGAAATTTTCTTGTAAATCTAATGCGAAAAAACGAGCGAAAAGCGAAGCGAGATGAGGAGATACGCAATCGGACGCCGACACGAGCATGCGCTCGGCACCATCGTGCGTTTCTCGATAACGCGAGCAGAGCGGAGCGGCGGCATCGGCGGTGGAGATGCGGCTCGATAGTCGGGCGTGCGGGCGCCGCGATTCTTATGAACACCTCGGCACGCGCGGAGTGTGCATGCCGGTGGGTCTCGGCGGATGCCTTCGGCCGCGTGGGTGAGCGGCCGAGGCGTGTTTATCGTGTGGGAGCCTCGGTAGCGCGCCGTCAGTGCTTGCACTCGGCGCCTGGCGGCACCGGTAAGCGGCGTGGGCGTCCTCGAGCGTCGGCTCGTGCGTCTCAGCGGTCGTGCTCGGCGGCCTTCGGCAGCCTCGGGCGACATCGGGTGGCGCAACTCGACACGCCGCGGCGCGGCGGGCGATAGCGTGCGAGTCGCGTGTAGGTTTTCGGCGGATCGCGCGCCTGCGTGCGAGGCGGCTCGGCGGCGTCTCGGCATGGCGGTAGGTCTCGATAGTGGGCGATGGCGCGTGGGGCCTCTCGGCGAGCGGTGCGGCAGCGCTCGGCGGCTCCTCAGCGGGCTGTCGCGATGTTTCTCGGCGGCTCGCGGGTCGGGCGACACGGTGCGTGTTGGCAGCGACCACGAACGCGATGCTTTCGGCGGGATGGGAGGCCCAGGCGTGCGGCGTTTCGGTAGATCTCGGCGGGAGATGGCACAAAAGCGGCGGATGGTGCTGGCGTGCCTAGCGTCGGACCCGCCATTTGGATCGACCGGCCCGTTTTGATCGACCAGTTTTCGGCCCGGACGGATTTTTCGACTGGTTTGATTTATGGCCCGACCGGCTGATCCACTTTCGGCCGGTTTGAATTTTGGCCCAAATCCGGTTTGACAAATCCGGTCCGTGCCGTGCAGAGCCCGTTCGAGATTTTTGAAGATCGCATGCTTTGCAAATTTATGTAATAAATTAGTAGAAATCAGGATCAGAGTGAGCGCGATGAGCGATTTTATTTTATTTTATATCGTTAAAGCATAGTGGATGTTTAAATTATCTGGAAGCATGTGTATGTTTAATTACATCGATAAACATATTATATGTTTCGTGATTGGATGCATAGTAAGCATCTAGGTTTATCGGCGTTTTCAAGCATATTTTAGAATGCGAGCATGTGTTGCATGTTGAGTTCTATAGAAAAGCATGCTAGGATTACGTGATCTGCATGGCAAACCTTTTGAAACAAAGACTAAGCAAGTAACCCGACATATTAATTTCTAAAATTAAAATGTCAGAACCTCCCATTTTAATCTCTAAACAAAGTGATACGCATTGTGAGTAGCGTCCACAGCGTGGCTTGCTATCTTGTTTGTCGTAAGTTTGTTAGATGAGATTTCTAAATAAAACATTTTAATCTATTGAGAAGTGGGAGTTTCATGTATGGCGCGTCCATCTGGCTTACATATACGATTTTCATAAGTTCTCTAGAGATAGATTTAAAATGAGAAGACAAAAATTTGGATTAGGCGGTATGGTCTAGTGAGTATGCCAGTTCTAAGAATTCATTTTCTTTGTTAAAATTGTGGTCATTATGAAGGGATGACATATATACAGCCACCGCCCGAGGATCTATCTTGGATATTTAATTCATCATACATTGATTATAAACCTAGCATCGTCTATTTAATTAATTACAACACGTAGGGTTTTCGTGTTTACCTTTGGATCTGAAGAGGTCGGTGGAGCGAGATGAATGGATCGAGCGGATCGGACTCGTGCTTTGACCTTATTGTATCGGTTGCCCGATCTCAGCGCGGTGAGGGATCTATGGAGAATGCTTGGAAAATCACCCAATGCTCTCAGACAAAACTCTCGAAAATCCTCACAAACTCATGTGATTCTAGAAAATAGTGTGTGGATTAATTAGCATTAACCTAGACTTTATCTCTTACCTTATATTTATAATGCATTACCATAATCCCACAAGGAAAGGATTTATGCATATCCATAAATATAATAATATCCTTATAGGATAAAGAGAATAAAATCTTTCCTTTGAGAGCTTAGGGCGCGATTTCCTTAGGCTAAAGGGCTGGATGGGCCGACCAGGATCAAATACAGGAATCTGAGATGGGCCTCAAATAAATTAATGATCTTATGTTCAGCGAACATAAATTAATTTATAAACATTTATTCATGCCTAGAGAATAAATCTTTGACTTACCCCTTACGAAGTTGAGTCGGGCTTGCACTTAGAGATTCTGAATCCCGTATTTAAGATATTGAGCGTCCATTAATTATTTATAGCAATCATTGTAAAATAATTAATCTTTATCTTAAGTAGTACCACTCACCTTATTATTGTACTTGAGCTAACTCGACTGCGAGTTTAGTACAATAAACCTTTGAGCTCCTTAAGGGGCGTCATCATCTAGCGGATGCGGTGACTCGATCTGATAACTAGCGTGACATCTGCACGCCACCACCAGATCGGGAGAATCTTGGGTTAGAATATCTATAACCTACCCATAACAAGTCGAAGTGATGGGTGGTACTATACTCACTCTAATACCTCGAGGGTTTAGATCATCGTAAGTCACGAGATCTTGGTTCTTCGCGGTCGATGATGAAGAACACATCTCTGATCCTTGTCGTCGAGGCGTGCCGCATAAACAGTAACCAAGTCAAGTCACCTTTATCTATACATGCCTATCACAGCAACTAGTCCTCAAGTTGTCTCGGTTGTGAAACTTTTATATCTCATTAAGCTTGACCAATCATACGGACACGTGATCTTACACCTTTATGATCTAACATATATGAGATAATGGGACACGAGATATATCGATCAAGTATTAAATCGGATAGGAGATTGTAATAGTAGTGGCGAAACATTGTATACGCTTCGACCAAAGCGCTTTTAGTATACAAATCGACAATCTCCACTTATACTAAAGCAAACTTTTAGTATACAATGTGTCTCTCTACTGCTATTACAAACAACCATCACTTTCTTCTCCACTTATACAAAGTTTCCTTTCTAAGTGGGTTGCCATCAAGCATAATCGAGTCCTCTAAGTGTCCATGTGTGACTTTTCTTGGCAGCTCTTCGTGAATGGATCCGCTAGATTTTTAGTCGTATCAATCTTTTCAATCAGCCGATCACCTGTCTAATGATTTCTCGTATGACATGGTACTTTCTCTCTATGTGTTTGGTCGCCTTGTGGGTCGTAGTTCGTGAGTTTGCCTTGAGTTATCATAAACTATGATACTCTTGGCAGCCGGTACCACGTCTAGATCCGTGAGGTAGTTCTTGAACTCATCTGACCTCCTTAGAAGCCTCCGAGCGGCTACATATTGGCTTCCATGGTGAGTCCGCATCATTGCTGCTTTTCACTTGGGATCTGACTCACTCCCAAGGTAAACACATGGCGGGTTGACTTTTTCTCATCACGGTCGGCTTGGAAATCCAGTGTATAACCCAAGGCATTAGACTATGCATGGTAAACTAGCTATAATCTCGAGTCTTTTGGTCTTGAGTATATGCTTTCTGCGATCAATGAGCTTGTCGAGGTTGGTGATATCTACCCTATCTACCGTATGCGGATGTCGGACCTCGTGCATAGCATTGCGTATGAGACTTCCTATGGCGAAAGTGTAGAACTTCTCATTTCCTCTATCTCGCTGCGGTCATAGGTGGCTGCGTCTTGGGCAAAGGCGCCCGTATACGAAGGTGCAATCCTTTCTTGGCGGTCTGCGTACTAAAGCAGTAATCCAGTATCAATGTAAGGCGCTGAGATAAGCTCAACATTTTCTTCTTGCGATCTCGGTAAACCGAGTCCCAGAATGTCTGTGCATCTCCTAAGTCTTTCATTTGAAGCGATCGGATAACTTGACTCTTTCGATCGATATGACTCGTTGTTGCCCGACTAGAAGAATGTCATCTACATAAAGTGCAAAATACCACATCACCGTTGACATCTAACGATACACACAACTCTCGCTACAGCGGGTAAATCCATAGGACTTTACCACCGTCAGCGTAAGTTCCATGATCGGGAGGCACCTTAGAATGTAAATGGACTTCTTAGCTCCATACTAGATGCTCTTCACGCTACCACATAACCTTGGTTCTGCATATAGATGTCTCTACCTTCCTCAAGGTAACCGTTTAAGCGGTTTTAACATCCATTGCCAAACCTCTGGGTTCAGTGAATGCTATGGGGAAAGAATTCGATGGACTTGAGCATTGCTACGGTGAAAAAGTCTCATCGAATCGATTCCCTCGATCGAGAGTACCCTTTCGCCTAGGCACGGCTTTAAGCGAAACCTCTCCATCGGATCTCTCTTCCTCTTGTATATCCACTTACTACCTATGGCTTCCCCGTCTAGTAGAGTGTCTTTTCATATCATCCATGCCGTTATGGACTCCATTTCTAAGTCCATAGCGGTGTGCCATAATCTTGCATCAATATCTTGTATCGCCTCTTGTATGTCCATGGGTCGATTATTGCTGTTAGTCTCACGGGCTAAATCGAAGATTCACCCGCGAACATAAATCGCTCGGGTTGACGAACAACCCGCATCTGACGAGGTTCTCGGAGCCTGATAGCAGCGGTGGGTGCGAGATACTTGTGGTTCTCTATCTTGCACAACTTCTTGGGTAGGAACCACATGCAGTCGATATCTCGGTGGAATTGACCCACTTCAATTTCTTTAAGTATCGTTGTCGATCCTCACTAGACTCGAAATCTCGTACCTTTGGCTGTCGGTGGTGGAATCGATCGTCTTCTAATTCTTGAAGAATGATTTCAACTTTGGACTTATGATTTTCATATAATCCTCTTCAGAATCGGGATTAGTCTAATAATGACTACGATCCTTAGGACTATAGAATAAACCACCTTTAGATTCCTCAGGATAGCGATAAACGACCTTGCGTCGGATCTAGCCTCAACTTGTCCCTTGTTCGACACATGTTTTGGGCCTTATATCATATGTGGCTTAAACTGGCTTCGCCCAAACCACAACTCGAAAGGGGTCTTTTCGGTGACTTGGCAGTTTAGATTTAGCAGTATCGTAGTCTACAACCCCGAGCGAAATAGCGATGTTGCGTAGCTCGTCATTGATCTAACCATTTCTAAAAGAGTCCTGTTTCTTCGCTCGACACACCATTTTCTTTGTGGTGTGCCCGTTGAAATCTTGTTGGGGTAATCCCACTTCACTAGATAGTCCTAAACTTCGTTCTTGAGGTATTGCCATGCAGCGATCGGGCAGATGACTTGATACTTTACAGCATTCTCCACCTTCAGCCTTAAACTCTTTGAATTTCTCAAAGCATTCGGACTTCTGGTGAGCGGTATCGTATCTTTACCTTGAATGTCGTCGATGAAGTGACAAAGTTCGTACCCTCACAGAGCTTGTGTGGACATCCGTCACCGGTCGAAATGGACTAACTCCAACATTTCTTTGGCTCTATAACCCTTACGCTTTGAAAGTGCAGTCACATCTTACCTTCTATCACGAGGATTACGCGGTGGGAATGGAGTAGCTGTTAGATTACCAGCGCTCATTCTTAGCCGTCTTTGGATCCTATTTAGATGATGTGACCTAATCTAAGATCCGGAGAAAAGTGGTGTCATCTTCTTGAAAACTTTCTCTTTTAGGGTTTGATGAAGATCAACATAGTTATAGGTATTATGTTTGAAGAAATAGTATAAAGCGAATTATATAAGGTGCAGACGAGATAACCGTCATTTCTTATGATAGAAACACCATATCAAAAATAACGGAATATCCATGAGTAAATAATTTGAAGCGAAACAAGGTTCGAAGAAAATCCGGCACATATAAGCGTCTTTCAAAACTAAAAGCTGTTGTCCCAAAACATAAAAACATCTCCATGCAAGCGCCTCGACTTTCGCGCGTTGCCCATGGAATCGTTATCTCGCCATCAATGACTCCCTTGTCGCGGGAACCCACGCAGGTGTAACAAACATGATCGATTTAGCGTATCTACTACCGAATGGGTAGAACAAGTCGCTAAACATGTTTCCGTTACTAAAGCAAGCGGCGTACGAGCATGAGCATAGGGCACTTCCAATGCCAGTCTTACGCACTTGAAGCACTTGCCACTACCGTTGGCTTCTTCAGCCTCGGTGCAACCACGTTCTTGTTCCATTACTCCACTATTTGCCTTGCCTTTCCACTTTGGTACCTTTTTCTTTTCCATTTGGCGAAAATTTTGGGCCCTTAGATGTGGTAGCGAGAGAATGCTCCTTTTTCCATAACTCCTTCGCAGAACGAGATCATTAAGCAAGCGACTAAGTGTAAACTCGGTCTTGCTCATGATCGCATTCGAAAGTTCTCAAAAGACTTGGGCGGTGTATTGAGGATGATATCGACCTTGGCCGCCGTCAGTACTCATCCCGATCGAGACTATCCGTGAGATGAGTCGTATGGGAGACATGTTCATGGACGAACTTCCTTCTTCCTCTTACGCGAATTTCTCTCATTGTGTGGAGCGGATGTCCGATCCGACTGCAAACTTACTCTCGAGACATGACCAAATGTCGATGCGTATACCATCAGCGATCTCTTTGCGGTACAAGCGCTTTAGACATAGTAGTCATCATATAGCATTTAGCCGTATTGTTTGACTTATTCCAAAGTCTGCTTGACTCTCGCGCTCATTAGTCGATCGTCGATAAGGCATCGGGTTTAGGAGTAGTGAGAACAAACATGTGTTCTTGGCGATAAGAACATATTCCATGTTCGTTTCCACTCGATAAAATTTGGACGGATAACGGTTTTGTGCGAGCATATTGATAATCGGGTAAGAGACATATCGAAAAGATAATGTAAACACATAAGCATCGATCGCATATAATTACGTAACAATAATATTGTAACCTTTTGATAAAACAATATGATTGAAACCTCAATGTGAGGAATCACATACGAACCCGCGTGTGGGCGTTTACACATGAACCCTCGACCGGACTAAAATATACCTTTTAGTGGTTTAATTTCAATCCATTCAACTTATCCTTATGAATGAATGAAATTAAAGATTGGACATACTGAACCACATCACTATCGTAGAAGGGACTTGGCGGGAAGTTGTACTCGAGGTGATGTCTAAGCAATGACCACATTTTAACAATGAAAAATGAATTCTTAGAATTGGCATACTCACAGGACCATACCGCTTCCAATTCAAATTCTTTTGTTCTCTTGTTTTATATCTATCTCTAGAGAACTTATGAAAATCGCACATACGAGCAGCGTGTGGGCGTTTACATGAAACTCCCAACTCTCGATAGATTTAAAATATTTTATTTAGAAATCTCATCTAACAAACTTATGATAAGCAGTGCAAGCAAGCTTGCGCGGGTGGGCGTTTAATCACGGTCGTCTCACTTTGTTTAGAGATCGAAAGGTGGAGGTCTTGACATTTTAATTTGAAAAAATTAATTTGTCGGGTTGCTTGTAGTCATTTATTCAAAAGTTTGTCCATGCGAGATCACGTAATCTGCATGCTTGTCTATAGAACTCACATGTAAAACATGCTTCATGAGAATTCTAAATATGCTTGAAAGCGCGATAAACCTAGCATCTTACTATGCGCCAAATCGTAAAACACTTAAGGTTTGTCGGCGTAATTTAAACATAATAGCATCTCTGCATAATTTAAACATCCACGACATGCAATGAGCGATAAAAATAAAATAAAACGTTCGATTTCTCGTGGAACACACTATCTTCTAATCTATTACATGAAAAGAAAGTACATAATTAAACTTGACAGACCTCGCGTGCATGAGCGCGGACGGATCGTCAGCGGATTTGGGCGAATCGATTGGAGCAGGTAGGATCGGGCCTAAAATCGGAATCGGGTGGAGCAGTGCAGGCGGGTTTGGGCGGGTTGAAAATGGGTGGGCGCTGAGACGACCTCAGCTGCGCCAGCCACCGCCGCCACTTCCTCACGCGCAGCGTGCTGCCTCGCCAGGCGCCTCGTGATCGCGTGGGCAGCCGCAACCCGCCCGGCTGCGCGCCACAGCGAGCGTCGTCGAGCGCGTCGCCGCTGCATCGTCGATGCATCGCGCGCTTCCCGCATCGCCCGCGCGCCGCTGCGCCGTTAGCGAGGTTTCCAGCGTCTCGTCTTTGCACGTGGCACGGCCTCGCTTGGTCGCGTTGAGCCGCCATGGCGCGGATAAGCGCGCAGGTTTCCAGATAAGCGCGCGTCGTCGCCCGTCGCTGCACGCTACCCGCGGCGCGAAGCTTGGAAGGCTTCTTGCCGCGTCCGGCCGAACGCTGCGCTCGCCTTTGCGCATCCGCCGTGCGCCTCGCGTCGCGCTCGCGACGCGCGATGCTTTCGCGCGAGAAATCCGAGGTGCGCGGACTGTTTTTCCCGTCGTCGTCTTGCGTCTTTCATCTTCGTTTCTTCTTTTCGGATGTGATTCTGAAAATAAATCTAATCTAACCACGGTTTTCGTGGTGAAAAACAAAACAACAAAAACAAAAAGCGAGCCAGATGAGCAGCGGATCACAATTAATTAAGCATGCGTAATCAAGCGTGAATTAATCCATGAGCCAGATTACGATCGGGCTCGTACCAATTGAAGGGATGACATATGTCAGCCACCATAGCAGGGATCTATCTTGGATATTTAATTCATCATACATTGATTATAAACCTGCATCGTCTATTTAATTAATTGCAACACGTGGGGTTTTCGTGTTTACCTTTGGATCGAAGGGTCGGTGGAGCGAGATGAATGGATCGAGCAGTTGGACTCGTGCTTTGACCTTCCGGACTGTATCACGGTTGCCCGATCTCCAGCGTCGAGTGAGGACGATCTATGGAGAATGCTTGGAAAATCGCAATGCTCTCAAGACAAAATCTCGAAAATCCTCACAAACTCACTTGTGATTCTCGAAAATAGTGTGTGATTAATTAGCATTAACCTAGACTTTATCTCTTCTTATATTTATAATGCGTTACCATAATCCCCGAGAAGGATTTATGCATATCCGTAAATATAATAATATCCTATAGGATAAAGAGAATAAAATCTTTTCTTTGAGGCTTAGGGCGCCGATTTCCTTAGGCTAAAGGGCTGGATGGGCAGCCAGGGATCAAATGCAAGGAATAAAGATGGGCCTCAAATAAATTAATGATCTTATGTTCGGCCAGAACATAAATTAATTTATAAACATTTATTCATGCTAGAGAATAATCTTGACTTACCTTATTACAGAAGTTGAGTCGGGCTTGCATAGAACATTCAAGTCCTCGTATTTAAGATATCGACGATCCATTAATTATTTATAGCAATCATTGTAAAATAATTAATATCTTTAATTCTTAAGTAGTACCCTCGACCTTATTATTGTGCTTGAGCTTTCGCGCCTGCGAGTTTAGAACAATAAATCTTTTGAGCTCCTTAAAGGAGGACATCATCCTAAGCGGATACGGTGACTCGTCTGAGATAACTAGCGTGACATAACCTTGCCACCGCCCCGAATCACGGAGAATCTTGGGTTATTAGAACACCTCTTGCATAACAAGTGAAGTGATGAGTCGACACTTCATACTCACTAATACCTTATCGGGGTTTAGATCATCGTAAGTCACGAGATCTTGGTTCTTCACGGCGGTCGGATAGAAGAACACATCTCCGTGATCCTTGATCACATCGAGCGTCCGGCATAGAACAAGTAACCAAGTAAACCTTCTTATCATACGCTGACTTTATCTGAAACTCGTCCTCAAGTTGTCTCATTGTGAAACTTTTATATCTCATTAAGCTTGACCAATCATACGGACTTACGTGATCTTCTACACCTGTAGATCTAACTATATATGAGATAAGGGGACACGGATATATCGAATCAAGTATTGAATCGGATATGAGATTGTAATAGTGGTAGCAGGAAATTGTTCAGCTCAACCAAGCTGCTTCGATATACAAATCGACACATTGCTTGAACATCACCTCAAGTACAACTTCCATGAAGTCCCTTTTGTGATAGTGATGTGGTCTAGTAAGGTCGATCATTAATTTCATTTGTCGTAAGGATAAGTTGACATGGTTGAAATTAAGCGACTAAAGGTATATTTTATTCTTGTCGAGGGTCGTGTAGCGTCCACGCTGGCTTGCATGTGGAATTCCTTGGGCGATTGGAGGTTTCAATTAATATTGTTTTATCAAAGGTTACAATATTATTATTCACGTTATGTGCGATAGTATGCTTATGTGTTTACATTACTTTTCGATATGTCTCTTACACGATTATTAATATGCTCGCACAAAATCCTCTATCCGGTCCAAATTTTGCTCAGTGGAAGCGAAACATGGAATATGTTCTTATCATTGAAGAACACATGTTTGTTCTCATTACTCCCAAACACGATGCCACTTGGCGCGTATCGACTAATGGCTGACAAGAGTCAGGCGGACTTTGGCATAAGTCAAACAATATGGCCAAATGCTATATGATGACTACTATGTCCAAGGCTTGCATTACTGACATCGATCATGAGTAGCCTTGGCGAAATATAGTTAAGTCTCGAGAGTAGTTTGGGCGATCGGATCGGACGATCCGACTTCCACACATGAGAGAAATCTTGGCGTGTGGGATGGAAGAAGAAAGTTCGGTCCATGAACATGTCTCCACATGACTCTCATGGATAGTCTTGATCGAGTTGGGAGGAGGTATTGACGCAAAGTCAAGGTCGATATCATCCTCAACACACTACCCAGTCTTTTGAGAATTTTTGCATAAGCGATCTTGAGCAGGGCCGAGTATACACTTAGTCGATTACTTAATGATCTCGTGGCGGAAGGTCATGGGTAAAGGGCACATGCCGCTGCTTACGTCTAAGGGCCCAATTTCCGTTGAAAAATGGAAGAAGAAGGGGCACCAAAGGTGGTAGAGGCAAAGGAACCCGATGGGGAGAACATGGCGCCACGGAGGCTGAAAAGCGAGGAGAGGGCAAGTGCTTCAGTGCGGTGGTCGGGCATTGGAGGCCAAGTGCCTATGCTCAGAGTCTCAGTGCTATTTGCTTTAGTAATGAAAACATGTTTAGCGATTTGTTATCAATTCATGGGTAGTAGATACGGGTCTTGTTGATCGTGTTTGTTACACTTACGAGGGATTCTGCGGACAAGGAGCTGCATGATGGCGAGATAACGATCTCCATGGGCAATGCGGAAGTCGAGGCCATTGCGGTCGGAGATGTTTCTTTATGTTTGATACAAGCAGTTTTAGTATTGAGCGTTTTATATGTGCGGAGTTTCGGCAAAACCTTATTTTCGTTTTTCGAACTATTTATTCATGGATATTCGAGTTGTTTTTATAGTGGTGTTTCTATCATAAGAAATAACGAAGTTATCGTGGTGGCACTTTATATAATTAGCTTTGTACTATTACAAACATAATACCTTTAATTATGTTGCATCTCTTGAACCTTAAGAGAAAGTTTTCTTTGAGGATGACACCATATTTCTACGTATCTTAGATTGGGTCACATCAATCTAAATAGGATCAGGCGGCTAAGAATGGGCGTTGGGTGATCTCACGGTTACTCGGTTTCGATGCAGATCGTATAAGAAGGAAATATGGGACGGACCACTGGCGAAGGTTATAGAGCGAAAAGTGTTGGAGCTAATCCATTCGCACTGTGGACTATGTCACACAAGCTCATCAGAAAGTATGTATTTGTCACTTTTATTGACGATTACTCAAGGAATGCGGATACATATACATCTTCACCGCAAGTCTAAATGCTTTGAGAAATTCAAAGAATTTAAAGTGAAGTGGAGAAGCTTAGTAAAGTATCAAGTCATTTGTGGTCTAGCGGTGACGAATACCTCGATAACGAGTTTATGGACTATTTGGTGCGGTGTGGGATTACCTCACTCACTACATCAGAACACCCTGACAAAATGGTGTGTCGGGCGAAAGAAATATATATTTAGAAATGGTTAGATCGATGATGAGTTATGCAACATTGCCTATTTTGTTACGGGGTATGCATAGAAACAGCGGCATACTTGCTCAATCTAGTACCGTCGAGTCGATCGAAAAGACCCCTTCGAGTTGTGGTTTGGCGTAAGCCTAGTTTAAACCACATAAGGATATGGGGCATCAACACATTCTTTGAACAAGAAGGCGACAAGTTGGAGCTAGATCACGAGAGGCATTTGTTTATTGGCTATCTAGAGGAGCGAAGGTGGTTATTTCTATAGTCTAGGATCATAAGGTCTTTATTAGCACTAATGCTTGGATTCTTAGAAAGTTATATGAAAACCATAAATCAAAGTTGAAATCATTCTTGAAAATTAGAAGATGATCGTATTCCACCCGGAATTAAACCAAAGTGCGAGATGTAGGTGTCAGTGGGAGGATCGACACAGATACTTGAGAAATTGAAGTGGGTCGAGTTCCACTTGAGATACCGACGTACAAGTGGCACCTATCCGACAAGTTGTGCAAGATGAGAACCACAATTCTGCACCCTTTGCCATTGTGCGATGGCGCCTCGTCGTAGTGGGAGGGTTGTTCGTCGACAGGCGATTTATGTTCATAGGTGAATCTTGAATTTAGTCGAAGCGGGCGGGCATTAATCACCATGGACATCGGTGAGGCAATAGAACGACTGCAAGATCATGGCACCTATGGACTTAAATTGAGTCCATAACAGTATGGATGTATCTGAAACACCTGCTGAATGGCGAGGAAGCCGTGGTAGTGATGGGTATCTGAAGGAAGAGAGATTTAGATGGAGGTTTCGACTTTTAAAACCGGGCTTACGGCGAAGGGTACACTCAGATTGAGGCATCGATTCGATGAGACCTTTTAACACGTGCTCGAAGTCCATCGAATTCTGACATGCGACCAGAAACGCGGGGTTTGACAAATGGATGTAGCTTTTCGCGGTTACCTGAAGAAGAGACATCTATATGCAACCCGAAGGTTATGTGGTGAAGGGTGAAGGCATCTAGTATGGAGCTTAAGAGTCCATTTATGGACTTAAGCAACTTCGATCATGGAACTACGCTTTGACGGTGGTAAATCTGCCGTTGGGTTGCTATAGAAAATTGTGTGTATCGTTTGGATGTCGCGGTGGCGTGGTATTCTTGCACTCGTGATGACATCCTTCTACTTGGCAACAATGTGAAATTGTTATTAGGCGTAAAGGTTGGTTTCGATCGGTTCAAATTAAAGACTTGGGAGATGCGCGTACATTCTTGGGATATGGTTCTGAGAGATCGGAGAAAATGTTGAGCTTATCTCGCGTGTTATTGATCTGTGATTACTTCTTTTAGTATGCGGACCGCCAAAATTGTACCTTCGAGACATGGTGTTCGCTTTATCAGGAAGCGATCACCAATACAAAGAAGATAGAGGAAATGAGACAAGTTCCTTCGCCTTAGGAAGTCTCATGTATGTAACTTATGTCTGAGACCGATATATCATGCGGTGGCATAGTAGGATATCGATCTAACCTGGACAACTCGTTGGACTCGGTAGTATACTCAGTATGTAAAAGGACTCTAGATTATAGGTTGGTTACCATGCGAGATAATCTAATGCTTTGTTACCGTCCTTCGAAGCTTCGGTTTGCATGGCACGTTTTGAGAAAGATTAAAGGTTAACTTTTGGTTTGGTGATGCGATCGTCACGAAACCTGGGCGTTGTGAAGAGTGTCTCATGAAGAATTCATAGACATTAAGTATCTGAGTTTTGACCACCGAAGGTTTGGCACTCCGGGGAGTTATCAATCGGACTTTTCATGGGTCTTTTAAAGCATATCTAGTTTATAGTCGTTTAATGCGGTATTTTATTTCGAGTCCATGGGTGCGAGTTTGCTAAATTTGAGTCCGTTTGCAAAGATCGTCACTTTTGCATTTTCGAAAAATTTTAGCATGGCTCGTAACCCACTGCTTTCCTATAAATGAAGGCTAGGGCCTCATTTTCAACGTTCATTCTTCTCTCTGTGTTTACGGATGAGCGGCGCTCAGTGCATTTGCGGCCAGCGGAGGTGTGAGGATCGAGGGAGGCTCGGCGGCGCCATTCTTGTTCTTGCCCCACCATGCCGATCGACCCTCCCGGTAGCCCGTATTTCCATTTTGTCCTTTTCTTATTTTATTCCGCCTTTTAGTAGATAGCATAGCATAAATCGGGATTCTAAAGGGACGGGCGAGAAAATGGCGGAGGCACGATTTATTTGCCGACCACCACCGAATCGCCGCCTTGTGTGAGCTTGTGGAGCCAATTTGGTGGCCACTGAGCCATCATTTGGCTATGGGCCCTTTAGGTTTGAGTTAGGGCTATGCATTCTACTAAAAATACCATTCGTTTTATTTTTTCGCGTTTACATCGGGATGTTTCCGTTGCTTGAGTTTTCTAAAGGAATACATGCAGGGTTATCCATTTCAACATAATTTGTCATTCCATGTTCCTCGTTATGCATATTGCTTATGATTCCATTTTCATGCATCGATTTTGGATGGTTTATCCTATATCGAGGATAGGCATCGATTTTTGAAGCTTCCGCTACTAAGATTTGAGTCAACTTGCTTGCATGCATATTTGAAAGTACCTTATTATAGGTCTTGATGCCTGAATATATTTCCATACGCATCGAGTTGATTTGAAAACCGGAGGTGCGAATGTGGGTTGAAAGTCGAAAACCCCGTTTGCCGATCTTCGTTTGGATCATGTTGTTGCTTTGCTTTGTGGGATATGACCCCAAAGTTGTTACGTATTGTTACCATGTACCTACTAGTGCGATCGGTGAAGTCATCATCTTTGTGGATATCTCCGATTAACGTTTTAAATACATTGAGTTGGGTTATATATGCTTATTTTGAGTTATTTACTCGATATTTCAAAATAAAACATGTGCAGTAAAATGTTTTGGTGAAGTTATTCTTGTTCTACGATCGAGATGTGGTTCTATTGTGATTGTGCACGGATCTCTATTGGTGGGTTGATCGCCATCTTGAGTATTGATCGTGAGGATAGACCCGAACACGTGGTTATGGTTACGAGGGGATGACCAGAAGTCCACGGAAATGGTAATGAGGTGGTTATGGTTATGATGGGGATTTGACCCTGAAATCCACAGTTAGCTTTGGATCGTTCGGTGGTTTGGATATATTACTGGCGAGATATTGTGGGGTGGATATGTTAGGGCGAATGAGATGTGATGGGCTGGCGGGATCGTTCGAGCCGTGGTTCTATGGTTATGGCGAGAACAACGGTAATAACGGATCGGTGTCGAAAAATGAAAAATCTATTTTGCTTACTTAGAAGTGGTTTATGTTTTAAAACCTTCTAAGGTAATTGCTCTGAACAGCATCATGATTTTGATTTTGATAAAAACCCCGGAGTGCGCTAGTACTCACTGAAACTCTTTTCAAATCTTTTCACGAGATGGAGAAGGGTTGAATGACGGAGAGGTTGATTCTGGTTCTTCATACTATGCTTCATGATGTTGTGTTATATATACATATTTTATTGTGATGTATTCTTGTCCTTATTTTGTTTTTGATTGGGAACAAGGTTGTTATGTTATTATCTTTGTGAGTCTCGATATGAGCATGCTATGTGGTTGACCGGTCTAGTCGAGGGGTGTAATCTATTTTGCTTTCTTGCATTACTTATAATAAATCAAGTTCACGTTCATTGAAGTTATGGTGTCGATATAATTACATTGGTGGATTGTTTGTCTATCCATCCACGAGGATATGTCTAGTTATAGAAGAGATGTTGTCAGATTTATGGTTGTATCTTCTTATTATGTATGCTTTATGTATCCTCCATTTTTCCTTCTTAACCCCACCTAATCACACCCGGCATACATGCCTTCCTCGAGGCGGGGCGTGACACGTAATGTCGAGCGGTGTTCTTGTACGACATCTATCTTTGTTATCGATACCGGCATGGTATCGAGCAATATTCTTGGCACCTAATTTCCATGATTAAGCGATATTAAAGGCGGTTCATTTGCTTTATATCTTATACGTTCTTGAAATTGAGTGTTTAGAACTTGTTCTTCTAACTATTTATAGTCTGACTACCCTCACTGCGTCAACTGCACTCGCTTTAAAAATGGGATGAGGTATGTGTTTATTCTTGTGCTTTGTGGTTATGTGGCTTGTGTGATCTCGGTTTCATGTGTTTTGGCACGGTAAGAGTTTACGTGATGTAAGCGTGATGTGGATGAGATGTGGTTGATTGATGATGTGGATATGGAAGTGATTGTCGATGGGACGAAAAAGCACGTGTTGTGATATGAAAATCATTGATATGATATGATATGATATGATATGATGTGATTGATATGATCACGGGTGATTGATGTAAGTCTATGTGTTTACATAGCGATATGTTGTTGATTGAAAATCTTGTTTATTTTGATAAGCGAGTGCTTGTAAGTGAATCTGTATTGCTTGCGTGATTATTATTATAAATATCGATGTTGATATTGATATGTGTTGAAGTGAGCGATATACGAGACATGATTGCCCGGATATTTGGGCGGAAAAGAAGCGTGAATATTTGTTGTTGTTTATTGGTGAACTAACATGTAGGTTTATGGATATTCGATGGCTCGAAAAACATTGGTTAAGATCCCGGGATGGATGAGCATATCCGTAAGTTCGGGGAATGTACGGGAATGTCCATGAGCCGTTGGGAGTGTTTAGGAAGATTTATTGGTTTATGGAGGAAGGTTCGAGATAGTGGGAAAGTATCCGAATCGAGGCCTACTTAGGATGTGGAGAGCTACCATAGGTTGGCGCCATGGGCGAGAAAGCGAAGAATGCGTGGCGTTCGCGGGACCTATCGCGAGACATCTTACCTTGGATTTCCTGAGTTGTTGCTCGAGTTTGGAGGCGGTGGACCGATCATCGAGCGCCAAGCCAGGGCGGATGTGATAGCGAGGCATGTTCGAGGCAATCAGTTGATAGCGAGGATGATTTTCTGAAGAGCCTTTGGGAGTAGCGGCACCTAGGCGATCGCCCGATTCGTCGGGATCGCCGATCACTACACTCCGTCTATGATCCCGCGCCAGACGGACGGGAATGATGGCGGAGACCTCCCGGTGAGAGAGATGATCCACCCGGCATGGCGAGAGAGAGGCCCATGATCGAGTCACGGTGCCACGAGCAGTGTCATTTAGCCTCCGGAAGGAGATTACGAGGAGGAGGAAGGCGAGGGAGGGCGTTGGCGACTCGAGAGGACCCGGTGATCGATAGCGGATGCATAGATGAGGTCAAGCATGTTGAGGAAGGGCAAGCACCGAGGCTGGAACCGGGAACAACATTCACGAGACTCGAGCGATCGAGCACATCTTGGGTGGGATCATACCCACGAGGCTTGCTTCCATGCGGGATCGCTTTCAGCGGCGGCCAGATCCAACCCCGATAGGAAGGAGAGAGGATGAGGAAAGGCGAGAATGGAACCGTTGAAACAAGCAGTAGTGGGCGGATATGGAGCGAGATCTAGGTGGTCGGTGTGTATATGCGATGGCGATCATGATGCTATAAGCATGGGCAGGCGACATCTTTTGGTAATAGAAATCGATTCTTTGCTCATATCGACCTTTTTGGTGACATACCTTTGATCTTGTATTTTGAGGTCCTTTATAGAACCTTGGATAATCTTGATACTAATTGTCATGACATGATGTTTATGTTTGATGCTTATATGTGATATGAGCTATGCCATGATGATATATGATCTATGTGATGTGTGATGATGATGTTATGTGGAATGCATAGCGATGTTGTGTTAAGAGTTGCATGATTATATGTGATCGTGCGTGATATGTGTAATGATATATGGTTATGGGTGATGATGTATGTTATGCGATGATACAGTTATCTATGCGAGCGTGTTTCTAATGTTTCAGCGTCGTGCGAGAATGCGAGAACAAGGAACCGGAGGAACAATAGCGTGGAAGAAGCGAGAACCACCTTTGGTTGACAGCGAATGAGATTTTTCGCGAGCGAGAATCCCTACGTTCGGCGGTCTCGGTGAGCCGATCGGCCAGAGCTGGATATGATCCACGAAAGGATCTTGAATACATCGTGCGAAAAAAGCAGAAAAGCTGGTGCGCGATCATTCGGCTACGGATGAGGCTGATTTACGGTGGGAGTCAGTAAAGAGGACCGTGACACGATTCGGTGGGGAAGGTACGTGGGAAGATTTCGAGGAAGAACTCATGGAAATACGTGCTGGCGTTTACGAGCGGAGAAGGCAAAGCAGTGCAGGAATCTTCGTCGAGGAGGATGGTCACCGAGTCGATCGCTCGTTCGATACGGCGGCGTTCGCTCACGCACAGTCGGCAGAGGCTGCCGGGTAGATAGTTCGAGAGAGCTCGGCCGAGATCGAAATTTCGCTCGTCGGTTAGGGAGATCGGCGTATCGCGATCCTTGAACCGGGCTTTAAACATTAGTCGATGTTGCCCGGGAAAACGATGCCACGGACGGCCGGTGACGGAAGAAGCGAGAGAAATGGGAAAATCGAGGAAGCGATCGGTGTTCGAGGAACGGGCGGTCGTGATTCCGAGGAATCTAGGTATTCGGGAGAAAGAAAGGCAACTTGGGAAGAATTTCCAACCCGTGCGGCGATGAGGGCGGTGTGGAAAAACCTTGGTGCCAAATTGCGGAGGAATCACTTGGGCAAGTGCGAGGCAAGGTAACATCGAGGTGTTATCGTTGTAGGAATGCGGACATTACGCTGGGATTGTCCGACGATAGGAGGCCGGTAGTCGATAAGGCGACATCCGGATCGCGAGGGGCGAACCGAGCTCCGAGGCGAACCATGGGCGGGAGGTCGTACGAGGCCAGCAAACCAAGGCCGCATGACAAGCCGGTGTCGCCTTGAATCGGCAGCAAGCGGCACAAGCTCCGGAAATCTCGCGGGTATAATCCATGAGTGATATACCCGTTTTGCTTTGTTTGATCAGGGGCTTCACTTCTTCGTTTGAGAATCGCGTGTGAGAGGTTGGGTTTGGTACCGAGAATCACAGTACCACTGAAATTAGCATCCATCGGGAAGTGCTTAGAAGCAAGATATGCCGAACGGAGGTAGAAATACGTGAGCGAAGGTCTATGTCGACTTGCATGTTATCGGAATGGAAGATTTCGATGTCATCTTTAGCATGGATTGGTTGGAAAAGCAGAGCGACTATCGTTGTCTCGAGAGATTGCTTTTCGAATAGCGAAAGTGGAAGTTTGTTTCCACGGCTAAGGATGGGTGTTCCGTGCTATGATCTCGGCCTTGAAGGTAGTGAGGATGATCGAAGGAAGGCATCAAACTTTCTTGGTAAGTTTGGCGGGGCCGATGAACAGCATAGCAGATTCTGAGAGGAGCGGTGGTGTGTGAATATGGGACGTGTTTCCCGAGGACATGCCGGGCTTTCACGATAGGCAAGTGGAATTCACTATTGATGGGAACCGGGAAGCGGCACCGATATCAAAGGCACCTACGAGAATGGCACCTAAAATTAGGAGGGCTGAGCGCGGTTGCATTGGATCTAGGTTTTATCAGCCTAGCGTGTCCGTGAGGGAGCGCCGATTACATTCATCAGAAGAAGGATGGGTCGATGCGGATGTGCATTGACTACTGAGCGAATAGGTGACGATCGAAACAGATATCCTCTTCCAGGATCGATGATTTGTTTGACCGACTCAAAGGCGAGTGTCTTCTCTAAGATGATTTGAGGTCGGGCTACCATCGGTGAAGATCGGGAAGGAGGGCGTTGCGAACGCATTGAGAACAAGGTATGGGCACTACTGAGTTCATCGTGATGCCGTTTGGTTTGACCAATCGCATGACGATCTTCATAGATCGATGAATCGAGTTTTCCATTAGTATCACGGATAGTTTAAAGTCTTGGTTTTGTTGGATTTGTATCTTGAGCGGTTTGGTTGAGCTTGTATACAATGTTTCTGTTACCACTATTCATATCTCTGTCGATTTGAATACTTGATTGCATATATCATGTCCCTCTTATATAAGTTAGATCATACGATTGTGTGAAGATCACGAGAAGTGTATGATTGGTCGAAGCAATGAGATATAAAAGTTTCCTTTGAGACAACTTAGGACGAGTTGTCGGTTTGGGCTGCCGATATAGATAAGTGACTTGACTTAGTTGCTTGTCTTCTTTGATGCGTCTCGGCGTATTGAAGGATCCGGTGAGATGTGTTCTTCTTCGACCGTCGTGAAGAACCAAGATCTCGGTGACTTACGATGATCTAAACCTCGATAAGGTATTAGGTGAGTATGAGTTCTTGACCATCACTTTGACTTGTTATGGGTCGGGGTTATATTTCTAACCAGATTCTTAGCATTTTGGGTGGTGGCGGTCTTGTCACGCTAGTTATCATGTCAGTCACGTATCCATATAGGATGATGGCGTCCTTAAGGAGCTCAAGGTTTATTGTACTAAACCTGCAGGTTGAGTTAACTCAGAGTACAATAATAAGGTTGAGTGGTACTAGTTAAGGAATTAAAGATATTAATTATTTTAAGCGTCGAGCGTTGTAAATAATTAATGGGCGATATCTTAAATCACGGGGATTAAGTAAAGTCTAAGTGCAAGCCGACTCAACCGAAAATAAAGGGTAAGTCGCATTTATTCTCAGTGGCATGAATAAATGTTTATGAATTAATTTATGTTCAGGTGAACATAAGATAATTAATTTATTTGAGGCCCATCTTTATTCCTTGCATTTGATCCACATTTGGCCATCGAGGCCTACAGAAGAAAATCGGCATTATCTATCTAAGCGAATTTTATTCTCTTTATCCTGAGGATATTATTATATTTATGGTGTATGCATAGATCCTTTCCATATAAGATTATGGTAATAATCACAGGAGTATGGTAATAATCAGAAGTATGGTAATTTCCATAAAGCTTAGTAATTTCCATATAGGATTATAGTAATTTCCATATAGGATTATGGTAATTTCCATATGGGATTAAGGTAGTGCATTATAAATATAAGGTATGAGATAAAGTCAGGTAATCTTCATTGAGCACAATTTTCGAGCATCACATAGCTCTTGTGAAGATTCTCGAAATTTTCATAGAGTGTATTGGGTGATTTTCAAGCATTCTCCATAGATCGTCCTCACTCGGCGTTGGAGATTGGGCAGCAGGGATCTGATCGGAAGGTCAAAGCCGGTCGATCGTTCGTTCGGCCGATCCGTTCATCCGTTCGATTCACCTCGGCGGATCAGAAGGTAAACACGAGAAAAACCCCAGCGTGTTGCAATTTATTATATAGCGCATACTAGGATTATAATCAATGTATGGTGAATTAAATATCCATGATAGATCCTCGGGCGAGGGCTTAACATATGTTTTCCCTACAATTGGTATCGAGCACAGGATGAGAATCTTGGCTCTATTGGATTAATTCGTTTGATTATTACGTGCATTTGATTAATTGCGTATATGGTTCATCGTGGCTCGTTTTTGTTTTTGTTGGGTTTTTTTCACAGAGAAAATCCGTGGTTAGATTAGATTTATTTTACGTAAATCTTATCGTAAATGAAAAACGAAAACGAAAAAGCGAGATGATGGGGAAAAATAGGTCTCGGGTGTCACTGGGCGGTTTCGCGACGAGCCTCGTGGTCGCGAGGCTTCGGAGGCGCGGGCGATGGGCGTCGTTCTTTGCGAGATCCTGGCGCCCGCGGCGGTGGTCGCGAATGGCCGCGAAGCGAGCGGCGAGCTAGCGGCGGCAGGCGGCGTTCGCGTCGCAAACCGGCGCTGGCGGACTCGATCGCGTGTTTCGGCTGGCGGCGACATCTCGGCGGATGTTCGGCGCGGGAACGCACAAGTGTGCTTCGTCGGTTCGCGGTTGCCTTAGCGACCGCGAGAACCAGCGAGAAGCGAGGCGGCCGGGCGGGGCTTGGCGGCTGCCTGTGACCCGGCCACGAGTTGGGCCGACCCGGCCCGGACCGATTTTCATGCACCCAGTTTTCGGTCCGTGCCCATGCGAGGCCCATTGTTGAATCCATCGTTGCCGTACGCGAGCCCGTTCGAAGTTAATATACTTTGCAAATCTATGTAATAGATTAGGCGAGAATGAGCGGGTTTCACGTTGGGCGCGATGAGCGTTTATTTATTTTTATCGTTCATATGCATGTAGTGGATGTTTAAATTATGCGGTAGCATGCTATGTATGTTTAAATTACGTTGACAAACCTTTAAGTGTTTTACGTAATTGGATCGCATAAGTAGCATGCTAGGTTTATCGCGTTTATCAAGCATATTTTAGAATTACTGAGCATGTTTTACATGTTGAGTTCTATAGAAAAGCATGGTAGGATTACGTGATGCGCATGGACAAACCTTTTGAATAAAAGAGCAAGCAAACCCGACAAATTAATTTTCAAATTAAAATGTCAGAGACCTCCGCTTTTGATCTCTAAACAAAGTGAGGCCTTGTGAGTGGCGTCCTGCGTGGCTTGCCTTTGTTTATCATAAGTTTGTTAGATGAGATTTCTAAATAAAGATTTTAAATCTATTGAGAAGTGGGAGTTTCGTGTATGGCGTCCTGGCGTGGCTTACGTGTGCGATTTTCATAAGTTCTCTAGAGATAGATATAAAATAAGATAACAAAAGAATTTGAATTGGGCGGTATGGTCTGAGTGGTATGCGATTCTAAGATTCATTTTCGCTATTAAAATGTGGTCATTGCTTGAGCATCACCTCAAGTACAACCATGAAGTCCTTCTTGCGATAGTGATGTGGTCTAGTAAGGTCGATCGTTAATTTCATTTGTCATAAGGATAAGTTGACATGGATTGAAATTAAGCGACTAAAGGTATATTTTAGTGCAGTGGGGGTTCTGTAGCGATCTGCGTGGGCTTGCATGTGGGATTCCTGGGCGATTGGAGGTTTCGATTAAATATTATTTTATCAGGTTCTGATATTATTATTACGAATTATATCGATCGTATGCTTATGTGTTTACATTATCGTTTGGATATGTCTCTTACGCGATAATCAATATGCTCGCAAAATCCGTTATCGGTCCAAATTTTTCAGTGGAAGCGAAACATGGAATATGTTCTTATCATTTGAGAGAACACTGTTTGTTCCACTCTCCTAAACGATGCCCTACGGCCATCGACTAATGACAGCGAGTCGCGGACTTTGGAATAAGTCAAACAATATGGCTAAATACTATATGATGACTACTATGTCCAAGGCTTGCGGCTGACATCGATCGATGGTGACCCGATATTTGGTCAGTCTCGAGGTAAGTTTGGGCGATCGGATCGAGACGATCGCTTCCACACAATGAGAGAAATCTTGGCGTGTAAGATGGAAGAAGGAAGTTCGGTCCATGACCATGTCTCCTGACTCGTCTCATGGATAGTCTTGATCGGTTGGGAGGTATTGTGGGCGAGGTCGATATCATCCTCAATATTGCCAAGTCTTTTGAGAACTTCGGCGTGAATGCGATCATGAGCAAGACCGAGTTTACACTTAGTCGATTGCTTAATGATCTCGTTCTTTGGGAAGGAGTTATGGGAAAAGGAGCACTGCTCTTGCACATCTAAGGGCCCAAAATTTTCATTTGCAAAATGGAAAAGAAAAGGGTACCAAGGTGGAAGAGCGAGGCAAATAGTGGGAGTAATGGGAACAAGAGACATGGTTGCCACGGAGGTTTGAAGAAGCCAAGGAGAAGGGCAAGTGCTTGAGTGCGGTAGGCGGGCATTGGAGGCCAGTGCCTATGCTCGAGCTTGCAGTTTGCTTTAATGTGAAACATGTTAGCGACTTTTCTACCCAGTTCTTGGGTAGTAGATCTGGCTGTGATCATGTTTGTTACACCTTGCGGGGTTCTGCGGACAAGGAGGCTGTTTGATGGCGAGATAACGATCTCCATGGCAGCGGCAAGTCGAGGCCTTGCAAGTTGGAGATGTTACTTTATGTTTGAGAAAGCAGTTTTAGTTTTAAAGGCGTTTTATATGTGCGGTTTTAGTGGGAACCTTGTTCTGTTTGAAATTATTTACTCATGGATATTACATTATTTTTATAGTGGTGTTTCTATCATAAGAAATGGCGAAGTTATCTGTGTTGACGTTATATAATTAAGCTTTATCTATTTACGCAAACATAATACCATAACTATATTGCATCTTCATCAAACCAAAAGAAAGTTTTCTTAGAAGTGACCCTTTTCTAGGCATCTTAGATTAGGTCACGTCAATCTAAATAGGATCAGAGCGCTAAGAATGGGCGTTGGTAATCTCACGATTACTCGTTCGATCTGCGAATCTGTATAGAAGGTAAGATGTCGACAGGACCATGGCGAAGGTTATAGAGCCAAAGAAATGTTAGGAGTTAGTCCATTCGACTGTGTGGACCGATGTCCACACAAGCTCGTGGAGAATGCAGTATTTGTCACTTTCATTGGCGATTACTCGAAGTGCGGATCGTATACCTTCGCTCAAGTCGAATGCTTTGAGAAATTCAAAGAGTTTAAGGCGGAAGTGGAGGCGAAGCTGGGTAAAATTTCAAATCCTTGCGTTACGATCGCGGTGGCGAATACCTCGATACGAGTTTATGGATATCTAGTGAAGTGTGGGATTACATCCAGGGCTTCCAAGACGCACCACTGACAAAATGGTGTGTCGAGGCGAAAATAGGACTCTTTTAGAAATGGTTAGATCATGATGAGTTATGCAACATTGCCTATTTAGTTACGGGGTATGCCTTAGAGGCGGCATACTTGCTAAATCTAGTACCATCAGTCGGATCGAAAGACCGCTTTCGAGTTGTGGTTTGGTAAGCCGGTTTAAACCACATAAGGATATGGGCGAGTCCATCACATGGTCTTTGAACAAGAAGGGCGACAAGTTGGAGGCTAGATCGGCCAAATTTGTTTGGCTATCTAGAGGAGCGAAGATGGTTTATTCTATAGTCTAAGGATCGGAAGGTCATTATTAGCACTAATGCCGATTCTTAGAAGGATTATATAAAATCATAAATCAAAGTTGAAATCATTCTTGAAGAATTAGAAGATGATCGTATTCCACCACGATTAGGCGAAGGTGCGAGATGTCGAGTCTAGTGGGAGGATCGATCACAGGATACTTGAAATTGAAGTGGGTGGAGTTCCACTGAGATCTGACCGTACAAATGGTACTACCCGACAAGTTGTGCAAAAGTAGAGTACCACAAGTTACCCCGTTGCCATTGTGCTGTAGAACCTCGTCGTAGTGGGAGGGTTGTTCGTCGACCCGAGCGATTTATGTTAGTGGGTGAATCTTGATTTAGTCGAGAAGCGAGCAGCATAATCGACCCATGGACATCTGAGGCGATCTGAGATTTATGCAAGATCATGGCACCGCTATGGACTTAGAAATGGAGTCCATATGGCTATGGATGTATATGAAAGACACCTCTACCGGATGGCGAGGAGCGCATAGGTAGTAAGTGGATATCTGAGGAAGAGATTCCGATGGAGGTTTCGACTTAAGCCGGGCTTGTGGCGAAGGGTACCTCAGTTGAGGGCATCGATTTCGATGAGACCTTTTAGCTAGCAATGCTCAAGTCCATCGAATTCTTCTACGGCCATAGCAGCCCATGAACTAGAGGTTTGGACAAATGGATGTTAAAACCGCTTTTCTAAGCGGTTACCTTGAGGAAGGTAGAGACATCTATGAGCAACACGAAGGTTATGTGGTAAAGGGTGAAGAGCATCTAGTATGGAAGCTTAAGAAGTCCATTTATGGACTTAGGAACCTCGATCATGGAACTTACGTTTGGCGGTAGTAAAGTCATGGATTTACCGTTTACTAGCGAGAGTTGTGTGTATCGGTTAGATGTCAGCAGTGATGTGGTTTTCTTGCACTTTATGTAGATGACATTCCTTCTAGTTGGCAACAACGTGAAGCTTGTATCGGCGTAAAGGTTGGTATCGATCGAGTTTCAAATGAAAGACTTGAGATGCGGTACATTCTTGGGATCGAGGTTTGAGATCGCGAGAGAAAATATTGAGCTTATCTCGGGCGTCTTACATTGATCTTGTGATTACTCGTTTAGTATGCGGACCGCCGAAAAGTTGCTACCTTTCGGACATGGCGTTCCTTTATCAACGCGATCACTATATTGCAAAGGAGATAGAGGAAATGAGACAAGTTCCTACCTTGCCGTGGAAGTCTCGTATGCGAATCTTATAGCAGCCGATATACGCTGTCCGGTGGCATAGTAGCTGATATCGATCTAACCTGGACAAGCTCATTGGATTGCGATGGCAGTATACTCAAGTACAGAAAGGACTCGAGATTATAGGCTGAGTTACCATGCGAGATAGTCTAATGCCTTTGGGTTATCTGGGACTCGGTTCCAAGCGGCCGTGATGAGAAAAGTCGACCTCGGGCTATGTGTTTACCTTGGGAGGTGGGCCGTATCGGCGGAGTGCTGCGGCGATGCATTGCGGACTCTACCATGGAAGCCGAATATGTAGCGGCGGAGGCTTCTAAGGAGTGTATGGTTGAAACTCCTCATGGATCTAGATGTGGTACTGGTTTGCCCAAGTAT
The DNA here is from genome assembly GCA_036937905.1 of Salvia rosmarinus. Taxonomy (NCBI): domain Eukaryota; kingdom Viridiplantae; phylum Streptophyta; class Magnoliopsida; order Lamiales; family Lamiaceae; genus Salvia; species Salvia rosmarinus. The sequence continues at coordinate 33,774,380 of CM072816.1, read as the reverse complement.
CATAGTTCTTGTGATAACTTTCGGTGCGATGTGAACTCGAAGGAACCACGGACCCAGGCGACCAAACACTGAGAAAGTACCATGTCATCACAAATCGTTAGGCGAGGTGGCGTCTTGATTGAAAAGATTGATCACGAGGAAAATCTAGGGATCCATTCACGAAGAGCTGCATAAAAGTCTACGATGGACACGTTAGAGGACTTGGATTGCGCTGATGCACCCACTTAGAAAAACTTTTGTATAAGTGGGAGAAGCAAAGTGATGGTTGTTTGTAATAGCTAGTAGAGACACATTGTATAATAAAGTTTGTCTTTAGTATAAGTGGGAGATTGTTGGTTTGTATCTTGAAAGCGGTTTGGTTGAGCTTGTATACAATGTTTCTATTACCACTATTACAATCTCTATCTGATTGAATACTTGATTGATATATAGTGTCCCTTATCTCGTATATAAGTTAGATCATACGATTGTGTAGAAGATCACAGTGCTGTGATGATTGAGCAATGAGATATAAAAGTTTCCTGTGAGACAACTTAAGGGCGAGTTGTCGGTTTGAGGCTGCGATATAGATAAGAGTGACTTGACTTAGTTGCTTGTCATCTTTGATGCGTCTCGGCGTATTGAAGGATCACGATGAGATGGTTCTTCTACGACCGTCGTGAAGAACCAGATCTCGGTGACTTCGATGATCTAAACCTCGATAAGGTATTAGGTGAGTATGAGTTCTTGCCAGTCACTTTGACTTGTTATGGGTGAGGTTATATGTTCTAACCAAAGATTCTCCGCATTCTTGGGTGGTGGCGTGCTTGTATGTCACGCTAGTTATCATGTCAGTCAGTATCCGTATAGGATGATGGGTCCTTAAGGAGCTCAAAGGTTTATTGTACTAAACGCGGGTTGAGTTAGCTCAAGTACAATAATAAGGTTGAGTGGTACTACTTGAAATGAAGTTATTAATTTTTTAAGCGATCGATTGCTATAAATAATTAATGGACGTTCGATATCTTAAATCTAGGGATTCGTAATGTCTAAGTCGAACCGACTCAACTTGTAATTAAGGGGTAAGTCGACATTTATTCTCTAGTGGCATGAATAAATGTTTATAAATTAATTTATGTTAGAAATTTGAACATAAGATAATTAATTTATTTGAGGCCCATCTTTATTCCTTGCATTTGATCCTGGTGGCCATCCGGGCCCGTAGTGAAGAAAAATCGGCTCTATGCTCTCTAGGCGAGATTTTATTCTCTTTATCCTAAGGATATTATTATATTTATGGTATATCATAGATCTTTCCATATAAGATTATGGTAATAATCCAGGGTATGGTAATAATCACAGAGTATGGTAATTTCCATAAAGACTTATGGTAATTTCCATATAGGATTATGGTAATTTCCATATGGGATTAAGGTAGTGCATTATAAATATAAGGTATGAGATAAAGTCTAGGATAATGCTTCATAATTGAGAGCACAATTTTCGAGATCACATAGCTCTTGTGAGGATTCTGAAATTTTCATAGAGTGTATTGGGTGATTTTCGAAGCATTCTCCATAGATCGTCCTCGCTCGGCGTTGGAGATTGCAATGGGATCTGATCCGAGAAGGTCAAGCAGGTCGATCGTTCCGTTCGCCGATCCGTTCATCCGTTCGATTCACGCTCGCGGATCAAGGTAAACACGGAAAACCCAGCGTGTTGCAATTATTATAGGCGCTCTGGGATTATAATCAATGTATGGTGAATTAAATATCGATGATAGATCCTCGGGCGAGGGCTTAACATATGTTTTTCCTACGGTTTTTATCAATGATATTCTCATCTATTCCAAGAATGCGAGTTGCATAAAGAACACCTCCGTACCGTTCGGAAACCTTACTGAGAGAGAGGTTGTATGCAGTATAGTAAGTCGAGTTTGGGTCGGAAGTGATGTTCCTTGGACATATCGTGTCTGCGAAGGAATCAAAGTCAACTAGTGAAGGTTGAGCGAGTGAAATGCGGAAGGTTCCGACTAATGCGATGAGGTTGAGCTTTCTAAGCAGCGGGGATATTATAGGCGTTTCATCGAAGGGTTTCGAAGTTGGCGGTCGATGATACATGACTCGGAAAGGAATCAAGTTTTCATGACGAGACTTGTGAAGCAGTTTCGAGTTGAAGAAAAAGCTAACAACCGCTCGGTGTTAGCGTGCGGAAGGAAGTGTCGATCGCCACTTTATTGGGATTAAGTGGGCGAGGGAAGATGTTAGGACCAAAGATGGTTGACCGACGGTCGAGGTTGTCGATCGAGATCAGCGAAGGATCAAGGCTTCGGGGCGCAGAAGTCTATGCGGACAAGCGTCGCCGCGGATCTTGATTCATGGTGGGAGATCGTCTTCCTTAAGGTTTCCACGGCAGATAGTCGTTTGATTTGGGAAGCGGTAAGTTGCGGCCAGGTTGTTGGACCATTCAAGTTCTCGAGAATAGGTCCGTTGCTTATAGGTTAGCGTTGCCACTAGCATCGGAGATGTTCGAGCGTGTTTAACGTTTCTCGATTGAGAAAATGCGTATGCGACCAAAACACGTGATCAAGCATGATCGGTGGTTCTTGCTCGAGGATCGAGTTCTGACGAGAGACGGTGGCTATCTTAGAGCGAAGTCGAGGTTTGGAACAAGCGATTCGGTGAAGGTGTTGTGGAATCACCGTGGCGAGGAGGAAGCTACGTGGAGTTGGAAGACAAGTTCGGGCTCGATCGTGAGTTGTTTCCATACGTGTTTGAAATTTAGGGGCGAAATTTTCTAAGGAGGAGGATGTAATACCCGCCCCATAAGCTTCGAGTTCGCATGGCACGTTTTGAGCAGGTCAAATGGTTGACTTTTGTTTGATGATCGACCATCACGAAACCTCAGCGTTAATGAAGAGTGTCTCATGAATTCATAGGCGTAAGTATGGGTTTTCAACCACCCGAGCAGCTCGGGAAGTTATCAGGCAGGACTTTTCATGGGTGTTTAAAGCATATCTTGTTTATAGTCGTTGCGCTTCGGTATTTTATTTGAGTCCATGGGTACAAGTTTGCTAAATTTGGAGTCGTTTGCAAAAGATCGTCTTTTTGTTTTCGAAAAAGCATCTGACTTCTTGTAGCCACTCCTTTTCCTATAAATGAGGGCTGGGGCCTTCTTTTCAACGTTCATTTCTTCGTCTCTCGGGTTTCTGGACGAGCCGGCAGCTCCGATGCAGCTGAGGCGTTGGAGGAGTGGGGATCGGCAGGGGGGCTCGGGCGCCGTTCTATTTGCTTGCAGCACGCCGATCGCCCTCACGATAGCCCATTTTCCATTTTGTCATTTTCTTGTTTTGATTCGCCTTTAGTAGATAGCATAGCATAGAACTCGGGATTAAAGGGACAGGCGGAAGGAGGGCCGCCAATTTGTAGCCGCTAAACCCTACCACCTCGTGAGCTTGTGGCGCGATTTGGTGGCCACCGACGCCCAACAGCTATGGGCCCTTTAGGTTTTGTGTTCACGGCTATGCATTCTACTAAAGTCTGATAGTTTTACTTTCGCGTTTACATATCGGGATGTTTTCCATTGCTTTGAGTTTTCTAAAGGTAGTACATGCGGGTTATCCATTTCAACATAGTTTGTCATTCCATGTTCCTCGTTATGCATATTGCTAATGTTTTCATTTCATGCATCGATTTTGGATGGTTTATCTAGATGCGAGGATGGCATCGATTTTGAAACTTACCATTGCTAAGATTTGAGTCGACTTGTTGCGTGCATATTTTGAAAGTACCCTATTATAGGTCTTGATGTCTTGAATATATTTCATACGCCGAGTTGATTTGAAAACGGAGGTGCGAATGTGGAGTTGAGAAGTCGAAAACCCGTTTTGCCGATCTTCGTTTGGATCACGTGGTTGCTTTGCTTTGTGGGATGTGACCCCAAAAGTTGTTAAAATCTTGTTACGGTACCTACAGGTCGATCGGTGAAGTCATCAGTTGTGGATATCTCTGATTAACGTTTTAAATGCATTGGGTTGGGTTATATATGCTTATTTTGAGTTATTTACTCGATATTTCAAAAATAAAACATATGCTTGTAAAATGTTTTGATGAATTTATTCTTGTTCTACGATCGAGATGTGGTTCTATTGTGATTGTGCGGATCTACTTCGGTGGGTTGATCACCGTCTTGAGTATTGATCGTGAGGGGATGAACCCGAACACGTGGTTATGGTTACGAAGTGGATGACCGAAAGTCCACGAAAATGGTAATGAGGTATTTATGGTTACGATGGGGATTTGACCCCAAGTCCTTGAGTTAACTTCTTGAATACGTTATGAAATGGTTGGATATGTTACAGGCAGAGATATTGTGGTATTTGGATATTTCGGGCGAATGAGATGTGATGGGTGGCGGGATCGTTCAGAGCCATGGTTCTATGGTTATGAAGAGAACACGATAATAACGGATCGGTATCGAAAATGAAAAATCTATTTTGCTTGGAAGTGGATTCGTTTAAAACCTTCAAGGTAAGTGCTCCGAACATGGCATCATGATTTTTGATTTATGATAAAAAAAAAGCCCGAGTGCTAGTACTACTTAAACTCTTTTAAAATCTTTTCATAGATGTAGGAAGATTTGGGCGAGCGAGGGGTTGTTCTTTGGTTCTTCATGTTATGCTTCCTCGATGTTGTGTTATATATACATATTTTGTTGTTGATGTATTCTTGTCCTTATTTTTCTTCGATTGGGAACAAGGTTCGTTATGTTATTATCTTTGTGAGTCCGATATGAGCATGCTATGTGGTTGACCGGTCAGTCGGCGGTGTAATGCTATTTGCTTTCTTGCATTACTTATAATAAATCAAGTTCACGTTCATTGAAGTTATGATGTCGATATAATTACATTGGTGGATTGTTTGCCTACCACTACATGAGGATATGTCCTAGTTATATGCTTTATGTATCATTATGGTCGTATTTTCTTATTATCTTGATTTTATGGTGTATTTTCTTATTATGTATGTATGTATCATCCCATTCTTCCACTGCTTGTAACGTCCTAATCACGGCGTCAGTGCCTTCCTAGAAATTGGGCGACATTTGATTATTTAGACTCGGTTTCCAAGTGACCATGATGAGAAAAGTCTACCTCGGTATGTGTTTACCTTGGGAGGAGGTTGTATCTGGCGAGTGAAAGCGGCGATGCATTATAACCATGGAAGCGAATATGTAGCCAACGGAGGTGCTAAAAGGTGTATGGTTCGAACTACCTCGTGGATCTAGATGTGGTACTGGTTTGTCAAGTATCATAGTTTACTATGATAACTTTCAGTCGATGTGCCTTCGAAGGAACCACGGACCCAAAAGCACCAAACACATAGAGAAAATACCATGACATACGGAAATGGTTCGGCGAGGAGGCGGGCTGATTGAAAAGATTGATGCTGCGGATAACCTAGGTGATCCGTTCACGAAGGCAGCCGCAAAAAGTCGGAGAGCATATTCGAGGACTTGGATTGCTGAGATGGCACCCAAGAAAACTTTTATATAAGTGGGAGAAGCAAAGTGATGGTGTTGTTTGTAATAGCAGTAGAGACATATTGTATACTAAAAGTTTTGCTTTAGTATAAGTGGGAGATTGTTGGTTTGTATCTTTGGAGCAGAGTTTTGGTTGAGCTTGTATGCTGATGTTTCTATTACCACTATTACAATCTCATATCGAATTGTTTACGATTGTATGTATGTCCCGTTATCATTATATAAGTTAGATCATTGATAAGCTTCGTTTTACACGATTTATAAGGCTATATTAGTTTCGTTTCTAATTGATAAGTGATCTTTTGAGTGTCTTTCGATATATTTATGTTTACCTGAAGATATTATGTGGTGTGTGTTTCATGTCATTTTACAGGTTTTGATGTCAAAGGTGGATCACGATAAAGAGAATCTAGCTTGTCGAGCTCGTGAAGAATATCTGTTTAGATCGACGATAAATATGATAAAATGGATTTGAAAAGGATGGATGTGAAAATTTTATAATGTCGAATAGCATCTCGATAGGAGTCCATAGGGCGTAAGCAGATCGCAATTCGAAGTCGAGCGAGAGAGAGCAGTGAAGCAGTGAAGTCGTCGGCGAAAACACGATTCACGAGTTTGCTGTGACAGAAGGTCATAAACAAACTTCATGAGAAACATTAATGCAGCATCTTTTGAAGCACTCTTGAGCCTCTGACAGAAGGTCGATAACACGCTGCGAGGTCCTAGAGCTGCATATATATATACACATTGAGCAGATTTGGTCTGAGCTTGGATAGGAGATAGGCTTGATGGGCGCACACATTAGGAGATGGGCTTTAGATAGAGCTTTTTATTTTCATTACATAACACTTTTACTCTTGGTTTCTTTTATTTGTTTTGCACGATTTGAGAAGTTTGTTAGTTTTGTTTTCAATTCCTTCGGTTTTCCTTTTGTTTTGATTTCGTTGTCATAGATTAATTTTTATTATTTATATTAATTTTTGGATTCAAGTGCTACATTGTTTATCGTGGAATCCTACGGTTTTATTTTTCTATTTGGTTTATGTTATTTTTAATTATTTATTGCTTTAGTAATTTTACTTTGTAGCTAAATTCGTATTGATCTACAGGGTTTGTATGTCGACTAGGTTTGTATAATTTATCTATTGATATTGTTTTAGTCTCGTTCATGATTTATAATTCTTGGCTTAAATTCCCATGTGTTGGTATCGATTAATATTAATGCATGCTAGTTATGTGATTGATGTCTTGGCGGAATTAATTGCATAATCAATTTCTTGAATATATAATCTGATTTTACTTTGAGACAGGCGGAGATAGGTGAGCTTGTAGGAGTTAATCTTTGTGTGCTTTTGGTAATTAACTACTTCTCTTGAGACCGATGGAGATAGAGTTTAGGCTAACTACTACTATAGGTGTCTGGCGGAAACTATAGTTATATTAGTGATCCTATATGAATGTGGATTAAATTGGTAAGCAGTTAATAGATTAATTGTGTGAATCAGGTTGGGTTAAGTACATCCTAGGGTTAGTCTTTTATATCTTATTTTATTCCTTATTTATATTTTAGTCTAGTTTTATTATTATCTCTCTCTGATATATTGTTGCTGGATAATAATAAAGATTCTTTATTAATTATTTCTTTGTGTTCTCAGTCGCGATCCTGTGGATACGATATATATACTTCTGTTTTACTATCAATTTATTTTGGTAGAAATATAGTGATCAAATTTTAGCACGATTCTTGGGGAATTTTAGATTGCATAGTGATAATTTTACGGATTGTAGTTATTAATTGGGCATATTAAAAAAATAAAAAATAGAAATTAAAAAATTATTATTTATGTGTTCTTCGATTTGATTTTGTTTTATCTCACATGCGGTGCATGATTACAATATCTCAAAGGAAAGAAATTATTCGTTTGGATCTTGAGATTGAAAGATCACATAAGAGAGAGAGAAAAGAAGACAACGAGCAATGTCGGATAGACAACCTCGAGGCCATGATAGGATGGCGAGATGGAGAAATGCTTGTAGCAATCTGCGTGTTGGCGTTGAATAATCGAATGGGCGAGTTGGAGTCGAGCACAACGTGCCGCTCGACCACGTATACGAACCAAGCGGATGGTTCAAGGTGGAGGATGGGGCGACGTCGATGCTAATAATTTTGAGTTAAAGCACATGCCATCGGCATGATCCAGCGGAAGCGGTTTGGGAGGGATGGTGAAGCCAGCGAACATTTAGAGGCATTCCTGATATATGTGATACTATCGAGAAGAATGGAGTGCCGGTGATGCCATCCGGATGCGGATGTTCATATTTTATTGTGGAGTCGGTGAAAGAATGGTTAAGCTTAAACGGATCTAGAATCACTATGGGAGCATTGTCTGAAATTTACTCTAAATACTTCAGCTGAGCGCGAGAAAATCATTCTTTGAGATCTCATATTTTCACAATTGGGAGATGAGTCATTATTTGAAGCACAGGAGCGATCGAAACACACTCATAAAGTGTCCTGACATGGGTTTTCACACGACGACAAGTGACCCAGTTATACTGAGGACTAGTTTCGACCAATTGTTCTACTTAGTCTATTCAATGTACGAGGTCACATAGCGTGGTAAGGTGGGCCAAGTCGAATCTCGAGGAAGACTTAGGGGCTTATGATGTGTTACGATGGCTGATAAATCTAAATCCTAAACTTGATTGGGGTGATGATTAACTAAAATTGACGGGAAATTAAATCACGTAAGCGATTGAACCCGATATTGAGCGTTCGATAGTACAGGGGATTAATGTGAAAAGATAGGTATTAGTTTGCTTGATTAATTGATTTATCTTTCGAAACTACCTATTCATACAAACCTCATCCACTGGACTTTCGTTCGATGGATTAAACCTAGGGTTATCAAATTTCACAAATACCTAAACTATTAGGTACTATTTTAGGTAGCCTCAAACGATTGATTCCTATGATCAGTTCTATTTCTCGATAATACCGACACAAAACAATTAAAGTGGTGATCAATCATTGAGAAAACCTAGAATTCAATTGGTATACTCAATCAAAACAAATAATCAATCGATCGATTTGAATACCCAACCACAGAGGAAAATTAGTTCATGCTCATTTCACGGATCAAACAATTATAATCGATAGAAATCATTATCTAATAATTCAACGGAAGAAAAAGGGAATAACAATTCTTACATTCACAATAGTGGTTGATGAATTTCTTGCAATAGCTCTTGAATCAATCGATCGATGAAATACTTGGAAAATAAAATGAAATTATTCGCGTGAGAGGCTACATTGAAAAGAAAAGCGTGAATAAAATATTTGAGACTAGGGTTTTCGGTGTTTAAGTTATATTTATAAGCGCAGAATTCCTCCAGCTTGTCGGACGACGGCCTTCAAAATAATGCGAAATCATGGTCACCGGCCTTGGCTGCTATGCGGCAGGCGGTATGGCGTGGAATCAGTGCCAGCGCGCGGATGCATGCCCGGCACCGGACGCGGCATCTCTCTGACAACTTCAGCTCGGGGCAGCCGGTGCGGTATCTCTTGATGATTTCGGCTTCGTGAGCAGCGGGACTATGCCGCCGGATCGGCAACTCATGGCGACTTCACACCGCCGGCGGGCAAAGCCGCTCCGGGCGTGGGCAATCTCGAAACTCGGCCCGGGGCACGGCGCGGGCCATGCGCGGCGGCGAAGGCCTAGACGCAAGCGTCTGGGCAGCCTCAAAGCCGGATGCGGTGCGCCGCCGGCAGCTCTTCCGTTGCGCAAATGTACCGGCTATCGCCCGAGTCGGACGCAGGTGCATTTTATCCTCAAATGCTTAGCGAGACATTCCTACAAAGCAAAGGCGAACATGATTCGATAAAAGATATTGAAAACTAAGCGAATAGGAATAAAATCGCCAAAACAAACATAGAAAAACAAAACAAAAACATGCAAAAGCGGACTCAATGCTAACACCGGGCATTGTTGATCGTCGGTCGGAGGATGTCTTCTCAATCAGAATAGATGAAGCATTGAGAATAATTGAGGAGATGAGCATCCAACGACTATCGTGCGATGGAGACGACCCGTGGAAAAGTTCTTTGCTTTGAGCTTGATACTTGAATCGATGATCTATTAGAAAATTTAAATCTTGTAGGGTATGGGCCAGGAGAAGAGGGATGACCATGGCCATGGCGCGAAATATCGAGGAGGTTGATATGTGAACAAGGGTAGTGGGATGAAATCGGTGGGACCAGCATATCATCGATAATAGGAATGCCCAAATTTTCCTATGCGATGTTCGGCAACTACCACCTAGTTTTCTGTTAATAATGGAATGATTACGGGCCCGACCGATCCTCGAGATATGATGCAACAAGTGTTGGCGAGCAATCGAGCAAATAGCGGTAGAACCAACAAATGTGGCTCGACAAAATATTACGATCCAACGCTTGGGAATAGGATGAGCAGCTGAGAGTATAGTCAGCGCCATCAACAATACGGTGATAGCCATGGGAAAACAATTAAAGATGTTAGAGAATCAAGTAGAGGCGGATGGCGATGGCGAGTGGGGATGCAGTGGGCGGGGATTTCAGCAACCTTGAGCGGAACCACAAGATCATATGCCTCAGAATGGGTGTAATGCTATTTATCTGAAAGTGGAAGATCCTACATAAACCATCCAGATGCGAAGAAGGCGAAGAGGATCATACGTATGAGGGGATGAATTCTCGCCTCGCATGTAAGCATCGCGATAACGGATGCGACCCGCGCGAGAACTTCGCCGAGAAGGGCGCTGAACCTCGCGACAAGCCGCAGGAGGCTCGAGCACTGGCCGAGCGGTCGGAGGCACGTCGCGACATTACCTGGTAATGGCATCGCGATCAGCGGACGTGAAGGCAGAGGCGGCGTCGTGAGGAAGTCGGAGGGTGTCTCGCGAGGGAAGGTCGAAAGAAAGCATCATCGCGGCCTGAGATGAAATTGGTCATCTGAGCGAAAAACATCTGCTCCATTTCCTCAAGCAGTGGGAAGGAATCTAATGTAGTTATCTATACCCAACGCAAAGTCTCCATTAGAACAACCTGACAAGAGGGTAGAGCCCTTTAGACATTTTAAGCCGACATTTCACAACATCATTTCTTTTCTTTTCTTTTCTTTTCTTTTCTTTTACCTTCTTCTCTTTTTTTTTTATTTTTTTATTTTTTTTTGAATAATCATACAAGCAAGGGTCCCAGTATACGAAATATATGAATATCGATCACACATTGTCTAATCCGACATCTAATCATGTCCCACAATTCGAATTGACTAAGTTTCATTACACTAAAAATCATATATACGAAAACATGAAATTGAGATCAAAATATAATTAATCGAACTTAAAGCATAATTCCTCATGTCCATTGATTTCAAGAATATAAAATCTCCTCTAATCCAAACAAATAGCTAAAACAAAACACAAATGACAAATGCAAACAAAGCGAAACAAGCATAACAAGGCGAAGCGAAACCCCGCGCCATGAGGCAAGGTCCTCATTGCGAGATAATTATATGAGTAAGGACTTCACACTGCGAAGAAGCCGGAAAGTCGGGGCATCAAACAGAAACAAAACCTAAAAAGCGACAAACAAAGACAAGCAAAGACAACAAAACAAAGCGAAAACAAACAAAGCAGAAAAAACACATACGCTGCAATATGAATCACACTTGGTGAGCGCAACGATGGTGGAGGTGGGCGCCATGAAATGCAGTCAGAGTTCATGAGCTTCAAGCGACAGTATGTTGCCTCAATCATCGCTCATTATCTGATTCGTCTGGTTACCTCATACCGTAATTTGTTACGCTTCGTCGGGGCGTTGATTTTCTTGATCAAATCTAGTGATGTCTTGTGAAACTACTGTCGTGACCGCATAATTCACTCCTAAAGCCCCAACTCTTCACGTGTGAAATTAAACCTTGGCCACCTTCATTTTGCTGAAGGCGTGGATGATTAGGGTGCGCATCGCTCTGAATAGGCTCGATATCATAACTGCCCGTCGCTCCTCATTTGGATCAGTGGTGTCGAAAATGATCCATATCGCGGCGCATTAGATATTTGCACTCTGCTTGGTTGCATTAGCTGTAATATACTCTCACTTCCTCAATCATGAGGTATAGAGTTGTCTCATTATATGCAAATGGGCGCTCGTGGCTCACTAAGATCAATGTCTTAGGTCTTATCGGATCTTGCCACGGAATATATCCTCCATTTTATTGATAATCCTAAATGCCTTGCGGACGGTAGGATTTGACATAAGGTAGGCCGACATTTTTGAACTAGATTGCGAAGTGATCTAAATGAAGAATGTGAACGACCTTTGTCTTCTTAGCTACTGAGTGAGCGAAGACCTCGGAGGTGTTACCTTATTGACTGCTCATTCCCAAAGACATTAAAGTGATAAACTTATCACCATCGCCAATCTTTGGATCAATAAATCGACTCGGCATCAATGATGACGGTTGTTAAACCTGATAATTCACCATGCCTCTCTCATATTGAATGTTAGAAGTGCTACGTCTGCTGAGTCGGAATCAACCACACCTTCATAACACGAGGTGTAATAGCATACTCATTCTGCCAGACGGACAGGTCATAGTGCGGATTCCTCATCAAAACTCATTGTACAATAGAATTCGATCAGCGGAGAATAACAAGGCAATTCCATCATACTCGCTTGAAGCAAGCCTAAGTTCTTTAAATATTTTTAATTTTATCTTCAAGACCCAAATTTATCATCGGATTGCCAATTAAATACCGGTGGAGGTACATCTTGATGGATAAAGCGGCGATGAAGACGCTTCCACGGGATTATAGATGGGAAGGCGGTGATAATTTCTGATATCTTGATGGGTTCCTCCATAGAGCGTCATCATCAAGTTGGATGGCGTGAGCTAGATCGGGCTAAATTCTTACTCTGAACCATATTGATATCTCGTAGGAGTCTTGGACAAGGTAACCGAGGGTCTGGAGAGAGCAGGCGCTTAGGTTGGTGGTGGTCTGAGGACGAGAAGGCGAATGAAGGCGTGGAGGTAGCGGCCGGACGAGGCAGCACGGAAGAAGCGCGGTTAGAAAAGCTCAGGCCTTGAGGAGAGACAGCTGGTGAGAGTGGTAGCTCGGACACCCGAAAAGGGTAGGCACACGCCGGTGTAGGCAGCAGGGCGAGGTTAGCTGGAAGGTGAGCGCCACGGCCTTTCGGACGGAAGAGGAGGAGGCGGCGTTGGGGCGATAAACGCGGCAGCGTGCTGATGGTGGGTTGGCGGCCAGTTTGCGGAGATGAGAAGCGCGAGCGGAAGAAGCAGCGCTGAGGCGCTGCTGAAGAAGTCGGAGAAGAGGCGTGGGTGGAGGCAGCGTTGAGCTAGCACGGACGGAGAATCTGGGGTGGGCGCGGACAGAACTCAGGCGTTGGACGGAGGCAGCAGCTTGTTGAGAAAGCGAGGTGAGCGAGAGAAAAAGAAAAACTAGGGTTAGAATAACAGACCCTTCAAATAATTTTTTTTATATATATATTAAAATGGACCCAGTGTAGGTTTATTGGTCCAGGTGTAGAAATCTTATTGTACTCTCTCAGGATCTATCTTGGATGTTAATTCACCATACATTATTATATGCTAGCATGCATATATATTAATTGAACACTAGGTGTTTACTCGTGTTTACACGAATTTGGGTGAAAGGATCAATGACTCGTCTTTGATCTTACGGTGTATCGGACCTATCTCCAATGTAGTGAGGCAATCTATGGAGAATCTATAAAAATTCTCTACTTCCTCACATTTTGAAATTCTCACTATATTACAATAGTATCTGAAAATTATTTAAACATTAGCTTGATTTTCTCTCATCAATATGCATTTATAATGCATACCTAAACAATACATATCTTTGAAGATAGAGATAATTATGCATATCTAATAATATCGATAATACTTATCCAATGTTAGAGATTAGAGAGATCAATTAGAGTCGAGGGACTCTCATAGGAAGGAAAATTCTCAAACTTAGCTGATGGGCCGCAGGATCAAATCAGGAATAAAGATGGGCCTAAATAAATTAATTACTTATGTTCGGCCTAGAAATAAATTAATTATAAACATTATTCATCCACTAGAGAATAAATCTTGACTACCCTTTATTACCAGGTGAGTCGACTTGCACTTAGACTTCGAATCCGTATTTAAATATCGTCGCCATTAATTATTGTATTAATTGCTTAAAATAATTAATCTCTTTATTCTAAGTAGTACCACTCAACCTTATTATTGTACTTGAGTAACTCAGACGTGGGTTTAGTACAATAAACTTTTGAGCTCGCTTAAGGGGGACTCATCATCCTAGCGATACGGTGACTCGAAGGTAACTAGCATGACATCAAACCTTGCCACCTCAAGATCAGGAGAATCTTGGGTTATCATGTAACCCTCACCCATAACAAGTCAAGTGATGGTCGAAACTCATGCCTCACTAATACCTTATCGAGGTTTGATCAGCGTAAGTCACCGAGATCTAGGTTTTTCACGAGGTCGAGATAGAAGAACTCATCTCATATGATCCATCAATACGTCGAGCGTACCGGATAGACAACACAAGTCAGTCACTTCTTACTACTTGCCGGACGACAACTCTCCTCTAAGTTATCTCGGTTGTGATCTTTTATATCTCGATCTAACGAACCAATCATAGGACTTACGTGATCTTTACACACTGTATGATCTAACTTATATGAAACTAAGGGACAACATATCAATCAAGTAAACAATTGTAGATAGAGATTGTAATAGTGGTAATACGAAACCTTGTTAAGCTCAACCAAGCCTTTGTGTATACAAATCCAACATCAAGTATTGGTTGAACTTCCTCTGTATTCAGCGATGCTTGTCAAAGGTACCCAGTGTCGGTTTGGTCGTCCGAGCGGCTTGGGTACTCTTGAATGAAATTTTGATGGCCGCGGTTTATCTGCGTCTCGCTGATTCAAACCTGCTTTGCAAAAGGATAGCTCCACACCTCGATTTTCTTCTCCCCAAAATATATTACTCAATCCTACACCACGCATAAGCAACGAAGACAAAACACAAACAAAAACAAAAACAAAGAATAAAATCGCATAAAGAAGCGTGGGTTGCCTCAGCGAGCGCTAGTTTACCTCATATGCTTGAGCCATTAGTCCTTCGTTCGACCTGCTTCTTGGGTCTTATCGACTCGAATTCCATCACATTCGATGCTCTTGCTATTACAACTTCACCGTTGTCCAGTTAACTTGGAAGGTCTTCTCCATCACGATTATCACAATTTCACCGTTCGTAGAGAACATCTTCTGTCTCATGGACCAGCTCTCTACTCAAACTTCCGAAACAATCTTAGTGAATTAAACAAAAGCACTTTCATTCCAGTGAAGATCTTTTCTCACCAATTTCTTATCATGAATTCTCTTAGGCCTTTTCCTTATAAATTCGAGCATTCTCAGTAGGCTTCATCATGCGGTTCATCAACTCGGATAGCTGTAAAGTCCATTCTTTTCGACGAGACAAATCAAATTCACATTCCTAATTGCCCAATATGCTTTATGTTTCAATCTCAACGGGAAGATGACAAGACTTACCATACACCATCTTATAAGGGCTCATCTAAAAGCGGTTTTATAAGGCATTCTATATGCCTGTAGACCTCGTTCAATTTAATTGCCCAATCTTTTGCGATGGCTTCTATTTTCTCCAAATCCACTTGATTTGCTTGTTGCTCGTCTCGGCTTAGTCACGAAGTTTGAGATGATATGGTGTTGCAACTTTGTGTGAAACTCCATTCTTCTTATCAATTTCTCAAATAATTTATTAGAAGTGTTTTCCCATCACTAATTATAGCTCGAAATCGCAACTGCGAAGAATATTATCTGCTGAAACTTGATGCATGATATTAGCATCACACTGTCCGGGTGGGAATCGCTTCCACCCATTTGGACACATAATCTCTGACAGAGAATATACTCAAATCCAAGACTTTGGAAAGGGACCCAGTAAAATCAATGCCCTAATGCAAAATTTCAGCGGTGAATTATATTAAAGGCGTCTATTTCTAACCTATCGTACCAACCCGTTGACACCTATCACATACTAAGCGAGAATGTAGTCTGCGATCCTTAAAGATTGATGAATAAAATCAGTTGAAGAACAAAGCGATCTAACGCACCCCAAAATGTCTCCACAATTGAGCATGACGGCGTTAGGATCTCTAGGCTTGCTCCTCTGTTGGAATGCATCTTGATAACCTCATCCATTACCAAGGTGAAAAGATGAGGTCGTCCAATAGTAATTCACGAAGAGCAAAAACCTTTTCTTCTCTTGAGAAGAAATATCGAATAATTTTCACTTGATGATAATTCATATATCACATACGCAGGAATATGAGAGTCTCAAATGCATTCTCAAGGAAACTCATCTAATTCGAGTTGATGCGAGTCATGCGCAGGAGCTAAAGGAAGGCGAGATAAATGATCATTCTGCAGTTACTACTCCTTTCTATCTTTAATCTCAACATCAATTCTTGTATTAACAAAATCCATCAATCAATCTAGGTTTGGCTTGAGGTTTTGACATGAAGTATCGAGTACATGATCCTTGTATTACAATTGTTTTAGATCCTAGAATATAAGACCTAAACTTGTTTAAAGCAAAAACCACAGCTAAAGCTCATTTTACGTAGTCGTGATAATTTCCTTGCGAATTAGAGTTAAACTTGCATAGTAAATCACGCACAATATTTTATCAATTCGTTGACCTAGGATAGCTCCTCTTTGCGGTGTCGATGCATCACACAGTAATCTCGAGGGTAATGACCAATCTGGGAGCAACAATAGGTGCGAGAGATAAGTTTTCTTTCAAAGTATTGAAAGCATTCAAACAACTTTCATCAAATAGAAGAACATCTTGGAAAGCAATTTACATAATGGTTGACTTATTTTAGAAAATCCTTAATAAATCGCCTATAAAATCCGCGATTGCCAAGAAACTTCTAATTCTCGGCGTCAATTGGTGGAGGTAATTTTCAATTACATCAATTTTGCTTTATCAACTTGAATCCCTTTTAGATATCGCATGTCAATCTGATCCAACATCACCATAAAATGACTCTTTTCCCGACTTAGTGTAGAGTGTATTCAATAGCGTGCAAGAACGACATCGATTTCATAAAACAATCATGAAAAGATAATCAAGCGAAAATCATCCATAAATACCTCATAAATTACCAATCATTTACGAAAGATAGATGTCATCATCTTTGAAGCGTTCAGGCGCATTCACGGACCAACGACATCTCCTCCATGCAAAAGTGCAAGCGGACAAGTGAAAGTTGTTTTGGCTTGATCTCGAGAATTGCTACAGATAATAACCGGACAAACCATCAGAAACAATATATTCATGTCGCTAGCTTATCTAACATTTGATCGATAAATGGAAGGAGAAATGATCCTTTCTAGTGGTGGCATTGCATTTACTGTAGTCGATGCACATCCTCCATCCGTGTCTCTCCTTGTTGCACAACTCTTTTCTCATTTTCACCACATTATACCACCTTTCTTAGGTACCACGTGTGGGCTAACAAGCTGGCATGCGCTACGGGGTAGATGGGTCGCACTGAGAGCTTTAGAATCTCGCTTGACTACCTCATGAAGGTTAGGATTCAATACGTTGTCCTTCCGAATTAGCTAGCCTTGTCTTGAAGTACTATCCGATGCACATTCTTTGGGCTTATCCTCGAATATCGGACATATTCCATCCAAGAGCTTGTTTATTCTTTCTTAGCACCTCGAATGAGTTGTTCTTCCTAACACTTAACAGGCAAAGATTATGCAGGCTATACGCTCGCTTGAGTAGACATATTGAGGTGTTGGGCAACTCTTTGAGTACTGGTTTCTCTTCGGGTAATCTTTCGCTTCATCTTCGGTTCTCCTCCGTAATATTGCTCTCTAGATGGCTTCTCTTCATTCTCATGCATAACTGCTGAGGAAGAGTTTCTAGTCGATCTTCACTTGCATACCGTGTCTTGACCCACAAGCGATCAGATAGCATCTATGAACAATTATGCATGATCACATCGGAAGATGGTACTATAGTGCTATCTCTAAGAAAAGACGAGTTTCTCCCAACATGTCATTTTCAATACTCCATTTTACACATCAATCAGCGTGTTGGTTGTAGCATAAAGGTCTACGCAAAAAGAATTGTGTCTCTCCATTTTCCTTACTTGTCCCTCATCGAAGAACAACAAATCAGCGAATAATCAACACCGACTCGACTAATTGTCTCGATAATCCCTTAGGATAACGAATTGATCTTGATTCTTGCTGTAGACACATCGCGAGTAGGGTTTTAATTACCCAATTTAGTTGCTCAAAAATAGAGTAAGGCATTAAGTTTATACGCTAGCTCTGAGCATGCTGTAGCTTCTTTCCATTTCCCAAAGCAATCTTTATCCACAAAGCTTCGGATCGCCTTTGCTTTGGTGGAAATTGATCTTGAAAAATAACTGGCAACCTCGGATACAATCATCTTCTAAATCGTCACAACTTAACTTTTGATCGTGCGACTCTTTTGAAGAATTTGACATATCTTTGTCGTTTGAATAACATCAAGGAGGTCAAGTTCACATTCACTTTAGATAGCATCTTGTAGAACTCTAAGCTGTTGATCCTTCTTTTCACTTCTCAACACACTCGAAAATGGAATTGGAGTTGATCTGAGTTCTCGGACTTTGTGACCTCGGATGTCTCTACTCTTCTTCCTACTTGCTTTCATTTTACACTTCTCAGGTCACCTTAGTCAATTATGGTTCCTCTCAGTGGAATTTCACTCTATTGTCAATCGTTTTCCACTCACGAGGCACCGTGATTGCTTGTTAACTTTTCGGTGACTAAGCGATTTCCTTTTGTCCTTGTTGTCTAAGTTCTCCAGGTCTCACTATTGTCCTACATGAGTCTCTTCATCTTCGTTGATGCTTCACAGGACTCAAATCTACGATGACTTGCTTGGATAAAAGTCTAGAGAATCCTCAGTGTTGTCTTCCTCGGTGCACCATGTCTTTGTTGGGTTTGTGGAAGTGCATGTCTTGCGGTATTGTTGTTACTTCTTCTTCTTCTGGAACGCTACTGTATTTGTTGGGAATGGCTTATGCTGGCCAGGCTCTCGCTAGATCCCCTGATTCGATTCGGAGAATAGGATGATCTCTCGGTAGGGATTGTATGAATTTGAAAAGGGATCGTATTTAGGCCTCGATTGATACCGCTGCATTGCCTCTTTGGAACCCTTGTTGGAACCACGACATAGCATTTACTTGCACCTTCGTCATATGATATCTATTGACTCTTTGGCACATGATTGGCCCTGTCTACAAATACATGTCACCGATTGACATCACTTGATTCTTTTGGAATTGAGGCGGGGTTGAGACTAGATTCACTCCGAATAATTGAACTTGGCGAGTGAGTTACGCGATTGTTGTGTCACTTCAAAATAGGCGTCACCTCTTTTCTTTGACGGCGGCTAGTCACCGCTTCTACCTTTTGAATTTGCGAATAGCATCTCAAATCTCATCTAACATCATCACGGTATAGTTTCGATGTCTCATTGCATTATCTATCATATATAGATAATCCGTCGTCAATCCATCATAGAAAAAGCGATTGAAATCGGCTGAGTAATGGTGATCGAACACTTGTGGCTAATACTTGAAGCATTCCATGCCTCTCACAGAGGTTCTCATCATCTGCCATTGAATGTGGCATCTGAGCCCTCGACTCTTTGTGTTTTCGGTTCGAGTAGTACTTTCCAGTGAACTTATCAAATCAGACACGCCAATCGTCAATGAACCGGTGTGAGACATCAACCATGTCTTGGCTCTATCATTCAAGGTGTAGAGAAAACACCTCATTCTCGGTATCTTAAAGTCCGTTCGCGAAAAGTGTGGATCTTTGCATAGAACTCCGGATGAAGTTCAGCATCGCCATTCGGCTCCATAGAAAGAAGGTAGGAGATTGAAGTGGATGAGCTTCAATGTAGTTCAGGGCGGATCGAGGACTATGCGTGGCGTTGTCACGATGTGAATCGAGCAAAATCACGCTCCACGAGTTTCCTTCATCGTTGACTCCTCCATTTGTTGCCATCTCTTAAGCACAGCTTCCATGGAGATCTACTCATCAAAATCCTCTTGCTCAAGCATCTGAACTCGTCTCGACTTTCGGATGAGCTTTCTTCTTAGAGTTCGAAGATTAAAATCTCGCCTACGTGAATGTTATCGAATCTTGGTGCCAATTCCTTTTAAGACTTGACGACCTAGCATACAAAACCAAGAAAGAAGAAAGCGGATTCTGGCCATGTGGGAAGAATTGCAAACAAAAATAAATAAAACAATGAAGACAGGAGGAGAAATAACACAATCAACAATGACCTAAAGCCTTCCGACAGCGGCGCCAAATTGTTCCGACAAATTGTTCTACTAGTAGCTCGCAATAGAGCGAGGTCAGTATAGCGTGGTAAGGTCGACCCAGTGAATCACTCGAGGAAGACTTAGGGGCTTATGATGTGTTCGATGAAAGCGATAAATCTAAATCTAAACTTGATTGGGGTGATGATTAACTAAAATTGAAATTAAATCCACCAAGATTAACCAATATTAAAGCGGTTCAATAGCAACAAGAGTAATTCAAAAGTGTGAGAAAGATTAGGGTATTAGGGTTCTTCTTGATTAATTGATTTATGCTTGGTCGAAATCTACCTATTCATTCGATCCTCAAACACGATCAAACACTCGACTTTCGTTCCGTGGATTAAACACATAATACCCGACCGTCTAAAGTTGGTTAGAATGAACCTAATTTTGAAATTAGGATTTTGCATCGATAATAATAATAAAGATTATAGAAATTACATATATATACAAAAATTTTGTAAGTCGACAAGATTTTGGGATTGATCCCAAATGGATTTAATTTTTGCAATATATGTATACATACATATATAATATGTGTAAAGTGAAAAAGAAAAAAAGAAAAAAAAAGAACATATATATGTGCGGTTGTGTACGAAGGTAGTAATCAAACGTTATAAATATTATAAAAATATATATTATATGTGATAGTGTATACGTGTATATATATATATATATATATATATATATATAGTATGTGTCGTATATACATATAATAATATATGGGTGCTAATAGATAATAATGTGTTAATGGCGTCGTATATACATATATAGAGTATGTGTGTGCTAATGTGTGTCGGTGTGTGTGTCGTGTAAGTGTAGTGTGCGTGTGAGTGTCCTTTTAAAAAAAGTGAATCTGATATTCTGAGAATCAAAATTGTCCATTCTTACCGTTTCATTTAAGTAAGTTCTGATCTGATAAGAAAAAAAAAGAAAGTTTCCTTCAATCCTTAATTCTTAATTTCGTCTAGTTTTCAATCTCTCGATAAATCGAACCGATACTAAGGTTAGTTTAGCCATTACCTACATTCACTATGGTTTAAAATTTAAAGTTGGTGCATGTTTTGTATTGTGTATTTATTTTTGAAATGTATTAAAAATAGGAGATGATGTCAAATGCTAGAAATCGAGAACTAATGTTGTTAGTACTCTATATATGCTAGGATTATGAATATGTTTAAAAGTTATTAAGGTTAGGTTTTGCCCATTTTAAAAGCAGAACTACGTCGATTTTGATTTTATTGAATGAAGTGACTTCATATTCTGATCTATGCTAGCCTACTAGCATATAGAATTAAATTAGGAATTTTTTAATGCGCATTATAACGGAAAACCTATTTGTTGAAAATCTAAAGCTCGCGTTCGGATTATCCGATCTTTGTTTGTCAAATGTTATCATATCATATTCTAGGATATATCTAGCATGACATATAAATTTATCATAATTTTACGGGTATGTTAGGTATTTTCCTAAAAATGTCATGTATCTAAAGTTGGCGTTAGAGGATCAGTAAATGTTATCTGAAATGTAAAGTGACGTATGGGTTAGACAATATATAATAAGTAAGCGATTAAAGTTTGGAAGAAATTGATCGACGTTTGCTTAGTTAAGTGTGAGAAATCGAATAGTTTGTTATTAATATTCGAGTATGTGTGTGCGTAGAGTTATGATTATCGCCGAGTTATGATTTAAACTAGTTAAATATGGTTTTTCTGAATAGTTGAAATAGACATGAGATCTGAAATAAACGAGGACTTAGAATTTTAATGTGGGTCGATGTTAATGAATAAGCTTGTCCCTAAGCTAAGAAAATAAATAAAGTTTAGGCGATGAAAAATATAATAAATGGATGAAAATAGTGGCTTCAACATGACCAGTGGAACAATTGAGATATTTTATATCTCTTATTCGATAATGATGATGCAAAATCCTAAGATATTAAAAGTTGTCTAATCGTTGATGATAATCGGCGTTATCCAGAAACAAATGAAGTACTAAACCTTTCTTTTACGTAAAGGTAAAGTACGAAGGTATGAGAAGAAGAGAAGGAGAAATCTGTTTGTGTGACTAAAAGTATATATGGTGGGCTTTTTCTCTAAAGGATAAAATTCAAATGACAAATGTTTTATTCTGATGCTTTCTTTTGAGAAATGATGATGAAATGTTATTATTTAATTACACCCAAAATGTTAATGTTTTATGTATGGATCCTATCGGTGTTGGTTATGGCGTAAGTTTGTCAATTAGCGGATCATATGCTAGAGGAGAATTCCTAGCAAGGATTAATGTACACTAAGGTAAGCGTACTTGCTTTGAAAGGTTTGCTCGACCGATTCTGATTTGTGTCTTGAAAAGTTTGCTCGGCAGTCTACGTCCGAGTGGAAGGAGGCCTCGCTTCACAGCGTGATGTTATATGAGATGTGATATGGATCATACAGACGGAAAATATGCGAGACAAGTTTATGAAAATGAAAATGTGTTTAGTAAGCACGAGCATTTCAAATAAAACCTCGTGTATTCTTGATGGGCGGTGTAATTCAATGTTATGATAAATATTTTGGCATAAGTTCATGGTGCATTCTTGTACTCGGCCTGCATATTTGTTTTAAATGTGCGAGGTTGAGCTAGTGATGCGATGGAAGCGATGTTGGCGGTGAGGAATCTTTTGTCATTTGAAAGTTAGTACCTTAGTGCACATCGTCATATGTGTAATTCATGTTTTAACAAGAACAATAAGTTATGTTTGAGTAAAGTAATTTCCTTGATCAGTTGAACCCATTGTTAAATATCGATGGTCAGTCCATCATATGTATGTTATGGTTGCCAAATCTCAAATGCTATGATGTTCTAGAAGTTTCCTTGATATATACTCACAATTCAATATCCATTTTCTTGTTACGCTTCTTAATTCCGTTCAATAATAGTCCACCTAATCCGTCCCTTAGGAATAATGAAACATTACAAAACTAAGTTATCAAATTTCACAAATACTAAACTATTAGAGTACCGTTTTGGTAGCCTCTAACCCAATTGATTCTATGATGCAGCGTATCTATCTCTCGATAATACGACACACAAACATTAAATGGTGATCGATCATAGAAAACCCAGAATTGATTGGTATACTCAATCAAAACAAATAATCAATCAATCGATTTGAATCGCACAACCAGAGGAAAATTAGTTCATGCTCGTTTCACGGATCAAACAATTATAATCGATAGAAATCATTATCAATAATTCAGGAAGAAAAAGAATAACAATTCTTACAATCACAATAGTCGTTGATGAATTTCTTGATAAGAAGCCCTGAATCGATCGATAGGAAATACTTGGAAAATAAAATGAAATTATTCGGCGTGAGAGCTTCAAAAGAAAAGCGGCAGATAAAATATTTGAGAACTAGGGTTTCGTTTAAGTTATATTTATAAGCGCCGAAATTCCTCGCCCGGCGTTGGGCCGAGGCATGAAAACAATCGAAATCATGGTCGCCGCGTCGGCTTGCTCGGCGGCGTGAGCCTGATCGCCGTGGAATCGGGTGCCAGCAGGACGCATGCTAGCGCGGACAGCGGTATCTCTGGAACAACTTCGGCTCGGGGCAGCGTCGGACGCAAAGCGGCGTCGGATCTGGCATCTCTACGGACGATTTCATTTCGTGAGCAACCGGGCCATACCGCGCGGATCGGCAACTCTGGGCGACTTCAACACACGCCCGGCGCGGACGTGGGCAATCTGGACTCCTTGACGTGGGCACCGGCGGGGCGCGGCTGACGCCCGTCGTGAAGAGTGCCCTAAGGCGTCTGGCACCCAGCCGGATCAGGTGCTTCACCGCCCCAGCGTCTTCCGTTGCCAAGCAGCGCGAGCGCCCGGCTACGTCGAGTCCGACACTTGGGTGCGTTTTTATCCTCAAAATGTAGCGAACATTCCCTACACAAAACAAAAAGGCGAACATGATTCGATAAAAGATATTGAAAACTAAGCGAATAGGAATAAAATCGTCGAAAACAAACATAGAAAAACATAAGTCCAAGCGATGAAGGCGAAGTCCGACCGGTGATAATATCTGGTGACTGTTGGTGGAACCGAACTCAAAGTCTTGAAGAGACATAAAGTCGACTCAATTGGGAAAACACGAAATATTTAAACCTTGAATGTTTGACTTTCAACTTGTCAAAGTGAATCTGAGAATCGATAAATCGGATCTACTTTTCAAAGTTGTAGAGCTCGGATATGCGATGTTGCAAACATGAAAGCGATGTCGAGTTGACGGACATATTTCAAATAAAAAATAGAATAGATGTCATTAATATTCCCTGATGGAACTTCATTATTACTCTATAAATATGCATAAATCTAACCTTTGAAGGTTACCAGGCGCTACACATTTAAATACTCAAAATCGCAGGCTTATATCTCGAGAACAATCACCGGTAATTGAAGAGAGTTTCAAAGTGTCATTAGTAAATCCTCGAGCTTACATATAATTATCGACTAGGATTTACGTAAACTCTCTTACCATTTCTAAGTTACATTCTTATAATATCTTAAGCCTAGAAACCTTGAGTTCTTGACCTATGACAGCTCAAATCTAAGTTGAAATTTGATCTTTATAAAGCAGCGATTAAGTCGATACACCCTTAAGTAGCCAAGGTTTCTAGCACCACAGCGTGAAAGATCGCCAAGTAAGGCGGGATACCGATAAGGTGAATTTCAGTATCTAGTTTTACTCTTGTACCGCAAACAAGACTTAATCTCAAGTAGTGGATTGATTGTGTTTCGCGTGCGATGTGGAGTTGATCTCTCGAACCACATAAAAACTAACTATTATGGACATCATCGTACACATATCATAACATCTTGTTTTAAAATACTCTATCAATATCGGTTTGATCTTGGAGAAAATTGAATCTTGAGCAATCAAAATTTGATTAAGTGTTTTCTACCAACATCGGTTTCGATAAAAGTAAAACATAACCAACATATTCTGCAGCACATTAGTTATCGGTCCATACTAACTGTCACAATAGTAAGTAGAGTTGTTAAGCGATATCACTGCTGATGTCGCTTCGATCCATAACTAAAAATTAGTTAAGCAATTGAGCCGTGATGAGGGATAAGGAAAGAAAAGAGAATATAACGACAAACATCGACAATTTGATACCACGTATTAAACAACGACAAAGAATATAAGTATTCAAGCATGCCTTAACCGATAAAAATTTAGTAGCGGTTCAGCATGATTCAACTAAGGCATTTATATAATATTGGATTCAACAAAACAATCCGGACATTAAAATAAATCATTGTTCACACAAGCACATCGACATCATACAATGTGAGATCACAACAACAATATAAAGGCATTATCGGGACTAAGATCAATTCGAAAGCAAAACACAACAACGGTAAAAGCGAAGTTAGTTAGCGAAATGTGGCGATAATCATGTATGATGACATAAGACTACGGCGAACAAAATCGACACCAACAATTGAACAACATCTCATGAGATAAAACATCTAGAAAACTCCTTTCCGATATTCGATTCGGTATCCTCTCGAGCTCTCTTGCTTTAGAAATATATCAGGACATAAGTACAAAAATGCACTCGGTGGGTATATAAAATATTTGAAACATTGCTCTTGAGCTATAAGATTGACTTAACGACATTTGCAACACGGAGTTTTAGTAAAATAACATGTGCATGTTTCTTAAATAAACTTACTTGCTTTCATGCTTATACATATCTATGATGCAATATTTAAAATATTGCGATAATTATCTCATTCATAACAACCATATCTCGACTATGTGTTGAGAAGTAGCTCCTTCTCAAACACTTTGACCAACTTGTTCACGCTACGATCACTTTGTGTACAAAAGCGTTCTTGGCGCTTGTCCGCATAGAGCTGATATCGTCCATCTCTATAGATAGGAAACATGCATCATGCTCAAAATCTCGACAAGTCGTCAACTTTTCATATAATGCATATCATTCTTTTGTCAAAAGCATTTCATTTCACATTTTAGAAAATCTCGTGGTGTACTTTCTATCCTTCACTCTTTCTTCTTTCCACTTGGTCCTTCAATCAACATAGAGTAGCATATAAGCATACGAGAACCAGTCAGAATATAAACTCTTTATCTTATCTAAGTCGTTAACACGACTATAACTATGATAATCAGACTCTATGATCTATAAACATTTAGCTATCTAACATCTAAAAATATAACAAGACTTAAGTAAGCCCTATGACTAACAAGCATAGAAGACTCGACAAGCATAGAAGACTCACAACATGTTTAAACCTCTAATCTTAACAAAACCACAACTCTTTACAAACATAGCTTATCACGCGTGAAAAATCATGTAAGTATCATCTAACATAAACAAACCTCTATACATGCTCAACTATCATCAAAGATCATCAATCTACCATCAAAATTCAAGATCAAAGCTTTAGCATTGAAGACCCAATTTAACGTCAACTAAAATTTATCAAATTTTGAATATGTAGAAAAATCTAAATAAATTATTTTAGGCATTATTTATATCATAGAATCCAAATATGAAGTCAAAATGATCAAATAAAATAAAAAATCCAACATTATATGGGCTCAAGTTTCGGCCAAATAAGGGTTTCAACATAGGTTCGATTTTAATCGTTTTCTTGCTCAAAACATGTTTATATTTACCCAACGACACATATATGAATGAAAATAAAGCATATAAACATCATACATTCGAGATAAAAGCCTCCATAATTTTCTAAAATCACAAAATTCGAAGAATCTTATCTTGGAAATTCAACATTAAACAACTCATGAGCGATGGGTCTAACACAATATCGAGATAATTGAACAAAACATGCTCCTTCAAAATTCCAAAATGACCAAAATTGAGGAACATAAGATCGGGTTTTCAATTTTTGACCGTGGATCGTTCTAAGATGAAGATCTACCTATCTGAAGCGGATCGTGATTTCACGCTAGATCTTGGTAGAAATAAGCTTGAAAGGTTCAACAATGGAGTGTTTGTGTTCCTCGGCTGATTTGGAGAGAAAAAGTGAGAAAGTGAATAGTGAATAGTGAATAGTGCGAGTGCACTCATGCTTAAATAGTAAAATGTCATTTCCTTTTCATATTTTTTCTTGATTCTTTTGCTCAAACTGCTCAAAAATATTGGCAAATGGCTCATAATTCTTTAAATAATATTTAAACACATGTTTATAAATTATTAGCCATAATTAATAGATAAATATATACGGTTCAAAATTCATATTGTTTTGATTTCAAAACTACTTACGATAAATCGCTCCAACTTACTATTTTGCTTTTAAAACTCAATATTGGATTATAAACATCAAATTTTGATTATTAAAATCATTTTGGGTCTCAAAAATTATTTTGGATATTAGCTTTTGATTCGGTTTATTAAATAAACGAGATATCGAAAAGAGCAAAGACTCGAAATTTTATAACTGGACTCAAGACTTCTATGAACACATATCTATCATATCAAGATTCTCGAAATCTAAATCTTCTAATTCTAAGTAAGATCTAAGAATGTTATCTTAGATTCTATCTGAGCTCTATTTGATTCTATCTCGAATCTATCTCGATTCTATCTTCATCAAACTTAACATAAAAGCTTCTAGCTTAAACAACTCTTTCTTAAGGATGCAATGCCCTTCTTATAAGCTCTTAGCGCTAAACTCTACCACAAGATTATGGGTTATTACATTCCACATAAAAGAAATTTAGTCCGAAATTTAGTACTGCAAAAAGCTTAGGGTCTTCTTTCATCGATCTTATATCATTCCTTTTTCTAAACCATGATGTTTCCATTGGACTTTAACTAAAGGAATTTATTTATTCCTTAGTTTTGTTCTTTCGATCTAAGATTCATTCGGTTTCTCTTCGTAGCTTCATTTGGTTGAACAATGTTCTCTTGATGTATGATGTTTTGGATCAAACACATATCTTCATAATGTGACAATGGAACACATTGTGAATATTGCCGAAACTTGGAGCATGCTAATATGTGAGCGAGTGGCCCAATCTTTCTGGATCTCGTGTGGTCAGATGAATCTTGGTTTGAGCTTTCCTTTGATTCCAAAGTGATGTATTCCTTTGGAATGAGATACTTTCAAGAATACTTTGTCTACAATCTGAAACTTAACTCCGTTGTCTTTATCGCATAGGACTTCGCGATCTTGAGCTTCTTGGATTCTTTTCTTTATTTAGTCGTCGATTACGATCATTTCTTCAATTGCTTTTGGTCCAAGCACTTTTCTTTGTCAACCGTCCCAATAAGCGGACTACTTTCTACCATAGAGGGCTTTATAGGCGCTATATTAATCGTTGTTGTATGTTGTTTTTGTATCGAATTCAATCAACGAAGAACTGCTCCATTGATCTTCTTGATCTAATATCATTTTACGATCATGTCTTATAGCATCTGAATGGTCCTTCTGGATTGACCATATATTTGCCGATGAAAAGTGTGATGAAATTCAATCTTGTACCTATCTCTTGTTGAAAACTCATCCAAAATGAGATGTAAACTTGGAGTCTCTGTCGAGGTGATTGAGGCGGGCACTCCACAGCGTACTATCTTTGGACGTATATCGAGCTAACTCCTCCATACATGATAAAGATTGGGATAAAGAGGGCACACTTGAAGTCGATCGACTATCACCCAAATAACTGTATTTCCATGCTTTGATTTGGGTAAACAAGTTCAAAACCCTGGCTATGTGATCCATTTCTACTTAGGAATCTCGGTTGCAATTTACCATATGGTTGTTGGTACAAAGCTTTAACTTGTTGACATGCTAAACATCATTCAACAAACGATATTATCTCGCTCATCCCTACCCATTTACTTCAGATCTTGATACATCTTTGCACTTCTGGGTGTGCGGTGCGGGTGTGTTATGAGCTTCATTCATAATCTAAGCTCTTCAAATCATCATCATTGAGTGCGTAAATCCTATTTCGAACATGATTGCGTTATCTCCGCTTCATGATATTCATTTGGCTTTTCATTACGATCTTAACTCGTAGCTTTTCCATCTGTTGATCTTGTCTTTGAGCCTTCACAATTCTTGCTCGAAATCGGGGGTAACGACAAGGCGGCTATAATCTCTTGTAGATTCGGTGGTAGCACCTTGCAAACTCATCTTGTCAAACTCTTTGATCAACTCTTATCTTGTGAAGGAATCTAGCTTAATCGGCTTTTCTACTCAAAGAATAAGTAGACATTCGCTTTCGGTGATACTTGATATCACAATCATAATCTTTCACCAATTCAAGCCATCTTCTTTGGCGCATTCAAATCTTTACGTCGAAGAAATACTTGAGCTCTTGTGATCGATAAAGATCTCACACTGATCCATATAAAAGATGTCTCCAAATCTTGAGCATGAACAACGGTTGCCAACTCTAGATCGTGTGTAGGATATATGAGCTCGTGAGGTTTCAAGCGTCATGAAGCATAAGCTATCACTCTTCTTTCTTACATCAAGATACATCTTAGTCGGTCTTTGATGCATCGATATATAGTATACCCTTTATCGATTACGGTATTGCCAAGCTGTGTAGTCAATCTGTTCTTGACTCTTGAAAACTTTCTTCACATTCTTGGGTCCATTGGAACTTAATTCCTTTTGAAGGTATTGATTCATAGGTCTCGCAATCTTGGAGAATCCTTCTATGAAACTTCGATAATATCTGCTAAACCAAGAACTTGAATCTCTATCTCGTCGTCGGTGATTTCTAATCGTCGGCTTGAACTTTAGTGGGGTTGACTACGATTTAGTCATTGTGATAATATGTCGAAATTCACTCATTTTCAAAACTCGCATTTGCTAAACTTAGCAAACAATCATTCTATTCTCACATCGTAGAATGGTTCTCAAGCGTTCCGTGTTTTTGCTCGTTCTTGATGCGTGGAATATCATCGATAAACACCAAACAAACTTATCGAGATAATCATGGAAAACACGATTCATCAAATCCATAAAAGCAGTTGGTGCATTTCGAGCAATGGCATTAATGCGAACTCATGAGTGGCCATACGGCGTCGGCGTCTTGGTATGTCCTTCGATGAATCTTCAATTGATGATATCGACTTGGTCAATCATCGAGAAAACGGCATTCGAGTTGATCGAACAAGTCCGATCTGGCTAAGGATACCTATTCTTGAAGGTCGATTTGTTACTCTCAATCAATACACATCCTTAGATTTCCATTCTTCTTTTAACAAATAGAATTGGCGCTCGAGGAGATACACTGGTCGAATAAAACCTAGGTCCAAAAGCTCTTGCGTTGGATCTTTAACTCTGCAATTCTTTTGGGGCCATTGACATGGTGGTTTTAAAGCAGTCTGATCACGGTTCTAGCTCGATGGAAAACTCTAATTATTTGTTCGGAGTAGCCACGGTAATGTTTTAGGAAAACATCATGAAATTCTCTAACCACGTACATCTTCAACCTTCTTTGGACTTGACATCAACATTCGGATACACAAGGTGGCCAAGCTTCCTGGTTCTTCATCGAACTTCTCGACGTAAAGGCTGAGATCATAGAATGGCTTCTTCTCGATACCATAAAAATAGGTAGGTTCTCTTCACGGTGGCTGAAATGTTATTTCCTTCATTCGCATCGTATCGTTGCATAAAGCAACTACCAATCCATTCCTAATATAAGATCACGTCTTCATGAAACGACTCGCGATCTAAGCTCTAGCAAAGGTCTTAGTTTGAAATCTAGGTTAGAACACACATGGTGACAACGGTAGCTCCACCCAATGGGGTAAGCACTTTTAAATCATATTGCATGTTCTCTGGAGCTTAAGAACATCTACACATGATATTTAAATAAAATAATGCAAGCTCACATATCGAAAAGTTTTGATAGGTACACTTATCAATGTACCCATACGTCAAGTTCTTGGCGTTGTTCTCGGGTTGCTTTTGAAAGAGGCATAAGCGCTTTGGTATTGAGGTTGGTGCGGTCGGCGTCGATGGTTGCGATTCTTGTTGCGGCGGCAGTTCGATTATAGCAGGGTGCAGTGATGTGGCGGCATTGCAATCGCCAACGGTGGTGTGGATATCCACTTACGGCTTTCATTGATTGCATCTCTCGGATGACTTTGCTTTTCTTCGTCACTATTGTTCTCGTGGTTCGTGCATTGACTTGCTAGTGGCCTTGTTCACATGCATAACGATTGTTCTTCCCATGCAAACTCAGTGTACTGTTACATGGGACACGTCGCATTCTCGTGACTTGGGAAGATTGTCTGCATAAAGCCAGATCGACTTACGCCATCTCTTGTTTGGGAATGTCTTATTCTCCCAATTCTTTTTCCTTTTTAACTTATGATCATGAAGCAATCTTGGCGGGCTTAAATCTCAAATAGTCTGAATTTGGATATGGCGTCATTTTTGTCAGTTGTATTTCCATCTCCATATCTAATGCGATTGAGGTTTACGCATGATATTGGAGGTTGGCTTGCCAAAATAATTACGATCTCTTGGCGTAAACCACTGAAACAATTACGCCATTTTCTCTATCTCGACTTTATAAGGAGCATAGCAGGCTGGTATGAAATTCGATCATATTACAGCTCTTCTTTCCTTGCTTGGTTTGCAAACCCAATCTCTTTCTATTGCGATAACCGGGTATATACTTTTCATACAATTCTTCCTGAATTGTTCCCCGTAAAATTCTCCTATTGCTCGGGAGAAAGAACTTTCGGCGTGATTCCCTAGAATCTGAACCATTTAGCGGAAGATATACAAAGACACTCTCGATCGAGCACTCCAAAACTTGAAAATTAGCTCTCTGAGGCAAACCATTCTTCGGCGGTTGGGTTACCAACTCCGTTGAAAGATAGAGGATCTTGGCGTAGAAAAAGCTCGCAATTCTACGATATGTTTGAGGATGAGAAGGTGCGGTGAATCGAGGAGAATTTGCACTTTCTTATTCCTCCTCTTGGGATGAGTTTCTTCATCTGGGTGGCATACTACATTGCAAGCGAATATCAAAATCTGCATATCTTGTTTATCAGCGGTAAAATGTTTTCAATCAACAAATAGGCTTATATCTCAAAATCTTCATAATTTCTTATCACAGGTTATGGTATGAAATAACAATTTGGATAACAAAATGATCATATATATATCAGGAAAAATTACCTCTTTGAGGACTTCTATAGCGGAAAACTTTGCCATCGGCGTTTTCGGGCATATAGATGTTTTGGCATCTCAAAACACATCGATCTGACTTCTCAACACTCTCTGCATCATAAGATATCTATAGGCATCACTAGTCTATATATAAATATATAATATATATATATGCATCCATACTATCTACAATTATGCGTCCATCTTGCGCTACTAAACTTCCTCTGCACAAAAGGCTGCCATCATCATCGTTCTCTTTCTCCTACTCTACTTTGTTCTCCTCCCTCAGCGACTTCATTGTCGGCATCTCTACATCTTTCTCAATCTCATGAGTTAGCGGATGAATAGCACTCTCGGGAAATGAGTAAAGGAAACTACTCGGGGTAAAGATATCATGATCGATCATAAATATATTTAGGCGATATCTAGCATGGGCATCTTGTACTTGACAACTGGTAAAGCTTCGAGTTCATGAAAGATCTTGAGACACTTGGGGTCTCGATGAACTAACAGTCTCTTCGGAACCTCTAAAGATGAAGTCTCGAAACATGAGCAGTGAGATCGGTGTAAGAATCTCGAGAGATGCGGGACCATACCAATCTAGGTCGATAGGAAATATCTCGATCTGAGATAAATGAATCAAACTATATAGGATCTACATCGGACTCGGGTATAAATAACTGATTATCGGTAAAGATGACTTTATCTCTAGAGTAGAGTCTAGCATCCTACTTAGGAATAGAAGAATCGACATCATAGGTTTAGGGTCCTCATCATCATCGAGTTTAAGGAAATGTTACCCATTGCTGGGTGATGAATCTTTGAGATGAAGTCGCAATAGGGTGAAAGGAGCTAAAGGAGGACTCGAGTATACATAATCTGAGACGATGGTAGCTATGAGTCAGGCAAATCGACTTGCTTAGAAGCTACAATACAGGTTCGATATAAATGACACAATGACATACAATCTTGACTCCTTGAGCATAAAGAAATCATTGGAGTATTCCATCTAGTCCCGATCTGGTGCTTAGATGCCTCTCCTGGCGATGGAATTAAGCTAGAAATTCGCCAAGGTAGGTAGCTTATACGGGTGTCTGAGATAAAGCTCGATCTTCTGATAACAAATAAGTAGTACTCTTCCAGGCTCAGGACGGTCCTCGCCGTCCTATATAAAAGAATGCTCGAGATATTTGCGAAAACATACTCATGTTGCTCTGTATTTTCTCGAGATCGACTTCTCAATTTTAGCTCATAAAGAAATAATTTTCAATCTGATCACGTATGTGATTATTCGATAAGGTATATACTCGACATCAACTCGATTCATTCAATAAGGCGCATGCTCGACCATCAACTATGATAATCATAATCATAAGCTCTTATACGGTGAGCTAGAAATGATGGAATTGGAATCTTGAGCTTCTCTTAGAACAAGCGACTTTATAACTCGTGTCAAACGTCAAAACGACTCAATAAGCTCAGTTCTCAAAGCGAGTCAAACAACACTCCTAGCTTAGATTCTCAAAGCAGTCAAACAACATAGTAGCCGAAAATTTTATAGTAAATATTAAAGCAATTATGTATAATTAAGGGCTTAAGTTATTTAAACAAATTTATAAAATCGATATAATGAAATATTAATCGGCATGAATCAATTAATTTAGGATTTGGATATGAGATTGAAAAATGTAGAGATTTATTAAAAATGAGTTAGTTGATAAAAAGTGAATGATGTGAAATAAATGAATTATTATGATATGTGTAAATGAAAAGGTTATAAATTAGAAATTTAGCTATGAAATGCATTAATTATTTTATATGGATATTTTATTATAAAATGAAAAATTACTATTCAAGTTATTAAATTATGTGAATAACTTTATTTTAGCAATAACTAATGATTAAAGAATTTATTTATGTAATTTGAAAATTTAAGAGTATTATAGTAATGAAATGAATTTTATTAAATAAAGTGATTTAAATTGTGCTATATGAATCTAAATTAAATTATGGATATAGATTGTATTAGATTTTATTAATTATTATAAATATAGTCTTACTAATTAAAATGTACTAAGGTATAACCTTAGTAAAATTGAGTGTAATTATAAGTTTATTGAAATTTGTATTTAATTAAAGTAAAATGAATACAAAATGACATTTAAATTTAAATACACATTCTAGAAATACAATACATTAAATATATCATCTTCTACCTCATTTCATCCTCATTTCGGCCTCCACACAATAGTGCACACACAAATTTTAAATTTCCACTTTTAATCCACAATTAATCTTGGAATTAAGATTAAATACTCAAGGTAATTACCTCATTTATGCAAAGTTTTCATTAATTAAATTGATGAATATTATGTTTAAATGTTGTATAATTTTGAAAATTTAGAAATGTTGGGGATGGATGATTTATTTCATTTTATTATATGTATTAATTTAATTATGTTTATAGAGTTAGATTAACATTGTCGTGGATTTAATTTGTTTAAATTCATGAAATTGAAAAATTAAAGAATGGTACCTAAACCTAAATTTTGAATATGATTCATATACTATGATATGATTGAATTAAGCTTAAATATAGGTTTAGGAATGCTTATAAACATCATATGATTAAAGAAATTAAAAGTTAAATTATATTTATTAAATTCTTGAAATTTTCGAAAATCATGATATGAACTTGATGATTTTGATTTTATTTGATCAATTTAACTTGATATTTATGCTTAGGGATATAAATAATGTATAAAATGAACTTATAGGAATTTAAATTAATCATATGCATTATGTCACAATTTAAAAATGAAGGGACATTAGGAACAATGATTTCTTGATTTTATTTGATGTATTTGAGTTAATATTTGAGATCTATAATAAAAATAAGGCTTAAGTAGAATTTATAGAATTTTAGAACATAGGTATCAAAGTTAGAAAATTAAAGTTTAAACTAAAGTTATACTTATAGGTGATATACTTGATCTATGATTAAATGAATTATGAAATCATGATCATTAATGTTAATTAAGTATAATTATATAATATTTGATGTTTAATGGGTTGTAGATACTCAAAACATTGAAATACATGTATATGTATAGTTGAATCGCCTTAGGCGATTAACGTTGAAATTTATGATATTAGTCTTGTGTAAGATTCTTAAGTGTATGTTTGATGATATGATGATGATATTGAGGAGTTTGGGATAAGATTGGTGTAGTTGGTGTGTTTGGGCTATACATATTACGAGATTTCTTGCAGAAATTTTGAGAAATTTGATATGAATAAGGCGTTTTAAATATTACTGATCACTAATAGTATAAATAAGTAAGAAGGATTACTAAAGTCGATAATAATCTTATGTTACAAGGATCAAGCGGAGGAATCGGAAGTAAGAGCGAAGAATCGAACAGTTGGATTAAGCGCGAGATGGGTAATGCATTCTGAACTTTATTTTGAAGTAAAACCCTAACATGTTATGAGCTTGATTTCTTGTGAAAGCATTTGATCACCACATGATAATTATGCTAAATGTTTTACCACATTGTGGGTATGACAATTACCTATCTGCGGTAGGAAGATGTTAATTCTTCGGTGCAGATGGTGTTAGCTTGCAAATGTAGTGACCATGGTATTGGGGAGGAGCCTACTTCCTACCGTATAGCGTAGATAGGGTATGCCGTGGTTGCTATCCTTGGGACCAACTCGGGTATGTTGTGCGATATGTTTCAAAATAAAGTGTGGTGATATGTTATTATGAAAGTTTTATTATGAATCAGATTAAATTGTTTTATGAGCGGTATTTGAGAGAAAGGTTTATTGAACAAAATGTTTAAACTTTGATATTATATTGACATTATCCTTGAGTACTCACGGTACTCATGCCCTCAAATGTTTTTATCATGCGGTTGAGTATGAAGAAGATGTGGCGAGGCGGGGTGAAATATCGTTTGATCTTTACACTTTGTTTGGTTATGTCGAATATCATGTCTTCATACATGATATTCATTGATCTTCATTCTGGAACCTTGAAACTTTGAAACCATACTTTTGATAAACCGTGTAAATATTTTGAAACTTTGATGTATATAATTATGCGGTATAGATAAAGTGACTTGACTTGGTTGTTTGTCTATCTTGGTGCGTCTACGACATATTGATGGATCATAGTGAGATGAGTTCTTCTATCGACCATCGTGAAGAACCTAGATCTCGGTGTTTGTACATTGATCTAAACCTCGATAAGGTATTAGATGAGTATGAGTTCTTGACCATCACTTTGACTTGTTATGGGTGAGGGTTACATGAGATAACCAGATTCTCTGCATGTTGGGTGGTGGCGGTCTTGTATGTCATCTAGTTACATGTCAGTCACCGTACCCATTTAGGATGATGGCGTCCTTAAGGCTCAAAGGTTTGTACTAAACCACTGAGGTTGAGTTATCTCGAAGTACAATAATAAGGTTGAGTGGTACTAGTTAAGGAATTAAAGATATTAATTATTTTAGCGATCGAGCGTTGTAAATAATTAATGGACGTGCGATATCTTAAATACGAGGATTCAGTAAAGTCTAAGTGCAAGCCGACTCAACTTCCGAAATAAAGGGGTAAGTCGACATTTATTCTCCGATGGCATGAATAAATGTTTATGAATTAATTTATATTCAATTTGAACATAAGATAATTAATTTATTT
Organism: Salvia rosmarinus; assembly: GCA_036937905.1. Taxonomy (NCBI): domain Eukaryota; kingdom Viridiplantae; phylum Streptophyta; class Magnoliopsida; order Lamiales; family Lamiaceae; genus Salvia; species Salvia rosmarinus. Next base: position 33,737,443 of record CM072816.1, on the reverse strand, counting down.
GAGGCCATCTTTATTCCTTACATTTGATCCACAGGTGGCCATCCGGGCACGGAGCTTAGTGAAAATCGTCCCCTCCTATAGAGTCCCACTTTGGGACTCTGTTTGATCCTCTCTATCTTAAGTGATAATATTATATTTATTGGATATCAGAAATTGTATCTAGATAGGATTTAGGGTTGCATTATAAATATAAGGTGAGAAAAATCAAACCTAATCCAAGTGAAATTAGAAAATTACTATTCAAAATAGTGAGATTTTTGAAAACTCTAGGGGTAAGGAAGAAGGCGAATTGCGTAGCATTCTCCATAGATTGTCCTCGCTCGACATTGGAGTTTAGCGATCGGGATAAAATCGGAGAAGATCGAAATCGAGTTTTGATCGATCCTTGCACAGGCAAATTCGCGAGTAAACACGAGAAAACACCAGCGTGTTGCAATTAATTATATAGTTGCATGCTGGTATATAATCAATGTATGGTGAATTAAACATCGAAGATAGATCCTCGGAGATGGTTAAAATCAAATTTCCTACAATTGGTATCGAGCTTGGGATCGAATCTTGGCTCTGTTGGATTAATTCACGTTTGATTATTACGTGCATAATTAATTAATTGTGGATCGATGGATTCATCGTGACTCGTTTTATTTTTGTCGGTTTATTTTCACCACGAGAAAATCCGTGGTTAGATTAGAAATTTTCTTGTAAATCTAATGCGAAAAAGAAGCGACGAGCGAAAAGCGCGAAGCGAGATGATAGGAATACGCCAAAAATCGGACGCACGACACGAGCATGCCGCTCGGCACCATGCGTGCGTTTCACGATAACGCGAGCGGGGCAGACGGGCGGCATCGGCGGTGGGCAGATGCGGCTCGATAATCGGGCGTGCGGGCGCCGCGATTCTGTGAACACCTCGGCACGCCTTGACGCTGAGTGTGCATGCTCGGTGGGTCTCGACGGATGCCTTCGGCAGCACGTGGGTGAGGCAGCGCGGGGAGCGTGTTTATCGTGTGGGAGCCTCGGTAGCGCGCCGTCAGTGCTTGCACTCGGCGCCGGGCGGCACCGGTAGCGCGCACGGCGGCGTGGCGTCCTCGAGCGTGCGGCTCGATGCGTCTCAGCGGGTCGTGCTCGGCGGCCTTCGGCGAGCCTCGGGCGACATCGGGTGACGCAACTCGACACGCCGCGGCGGCGGCGGGCGATAGCGTGCGGAGTCGCGTGTAGTTTTCTCGGCGGATCTGCGACGCGCTGCGTCGCGAGCGGCTCGGCGGCGTCTCGGCATGGCGGTAGGTCTCGATGAGTGGGCGATGGCGCGTGGGGCCTCTCGGCGAGGCGGTGCGGCAGCGCTCGGCGGCGCTCCTCAGCGGGCTGTCTTGCGATGTTTCTCGGCGGCTCGACAAGGGTCGGGCGACACGGTGCGTGTTGCTTGCGACCACGCACGCGATGCTTTCGGCGGGATGGGAGGCCCAGGCGTGCGGCGTTTCTCGGTAGATCTCGGCGGGGAGATGGCACAAAAGCAAGGCGGCGGATGGTGCTGGGCGTGCCTAGCGTCTTGACCCGACCCATTTGGATCGACCGGCCCGTTTTGATCGAAACCAGGATTTTCGGCCCGGACGGATTTTTCGACTGGTTTGATTTTATGGCCCGACCGGCTGATCCACTTTCGGCCGGTTTGAATTTTCGGCCCAAATCCGGTTTGACAAATCCGGTCCGTGCCGTGCACGCGAGCCCGTTCGAGATTTTTGAAGATGCATGCTTTGCAAATTTATGTAATAAATTAGTAGAAATCACAGGATCACGAGTGAGCGCGATGAGCGATTTTATTTTATTTTATATCGTTCAAAGCATGTCGTGGATGTTTAAATTATCTGAGAAGCATCTTGTGTATGTTTAATTACATCGATAAACATATTATATGTTTTCGTGATTGGATCGCATAGTAAGCATCTTTAGGTTTATCGCGTTTTCAAGCATATTTTAGAATTAGCGAGCATGTGTTGCATGTTGAGTTCTATAGAAAAGCATGCTAGGATTACGTGATCTGCATGGGCAAACCTTTTGAAACAAAAGACTAAGCAAGTAACCCGACATATTAATTTCTAAAATTAAAATGTCAAGACCTCCATTTTAATCTCTAAACAAAGTGATACGCATTGTGAGTAAGCGATCCACAGCGTGGCTTGCTTTATCTTGTTTGTCATAAGTTTGTTAGATGAGATTTCTAAATAAAACATTTTAATCTATTGAAGTGGGAGTTTCATGTATGGCGATCCATCTGGCGTGGCTTCATATATCGATTTTCATAAGTTCTCTAGAGATAGATTTAAAATGAGAAGACAAAAAATTTGGATTAGGCGGTATGGTCTAGTGAGTATGCCAATTCTAAGAATTCATTTTCTTTGTTAAAATTGTGGTCATTATGAAGGGATGACATATATACAGCCACCGCCGAGGATCTATCTTGGATATTTAATTCATCATACATTGATTATAAACCTAGCATCGTCTATTTAATTAATTACAACACGTAGGGGTTTTCTCGTGTTTACCTTTGGATCTGAAGAGGTCGGTGGAGCGAGATGAATGGATCGAGCGGATCGGACTCGTGCTTTGACCTTGGGTTGTATCCGGTTGCCCGATCTCAGCGCGGTGAGGGCGATCTATGGAGAATGCTTGGAAAATCACCCAATGCTCTCAAGACAAAACTCTCGAAAATCCTCACAAACTCACTTGTGATTCTCGAAAATAGTGTGTGGATTAATTAGCATTAACCTAGACTTTATCTCTTACCTTATATTTATAATGCATTACCATAATCCCACAAGGAAAGGATTTATGCATATCCATAAATATAATAATATCCTTATAGGATAAAGAGAATAAAATCTTTCCTTTGAGAGCTTAGGGCGCCGATTTCCTTAGGCTAAAGGGCTGGATGGGCCGACCAGGATCAAATCACGAGGAATAAAGATGGGCCTCAAATAAATTAATGATCTTATGTTCGGCCGAACATAAATTAATTTATAAACATTTATTCATGCCACTAGAGAATAAATCTTTGACTTACCCTTTATTACCCGAAGTTGAGTCGGGCTTGCACTTAGACATTCTGAATCCCGTATTTAAGATATTGAGCGTCCATTAATTATTTATAGCAATCATTGCTTAAAATAATTAATATCTTTAATTCATTAAGTAGTACCACTCAACCTTATTATTGTACTTGAGCTAACTCAACTGCGAGTTTAGTACAATAAACCTTTGAGCTCCTTAAGGGGCGTCATCATCTAGCGGATGCGGTGACTCGATCTGAGATAACTAGCGTGACATCTGACGCCACCACCAGATCACGGAGAATCTTGGGTTAGAACATATAACCCTACCCATAACAAGTCGAAGTGATGGTCGACCTTCATACTCACTAATACCTTATCGAGGTTTAGATCATCGTAAGTCACGAGATCTTGGTTCTTCGCTCCGGTCGATATGAAGAACACATCTCACCGTGATCCTTGTACGTCGAGGGCGTGCCGGCATAGACAAGTAACCAAGTCAGTCACTTCTCTATACATGACTATCTGAGCAACTCGTCCTCAAGTTGTCTCGGTGTGAAACTTTTATATCTCATTAAGCTTGACCAATCATACGGACTTACGTGATCTTCTACACCTTTGTATGATCTAACATATATGAGATAATGGGACACGAATATATCGATCAAGTATTGAATTCGGATAGGAGATTGTAATAGTGGTAGCGAAACATTGTATACAAGCTCGACCAAAGCGCTTTTAGTATACAAATCGACAATCTCCACTTATACTAAAGCAAACTTTTAGTATACAATGTGTCTCTCTACTAGCTATTACAAACAACCATCACTTTGCTTCTCCCACTTATACAAAGTTTCCTTTCTAAGTGGGTGCCATCAAGCGCAATCGAGTCCTCTAACGTGTCCATCGTAGACTTTTGCGGCGAGCTCTTCGTGAATGGATCCGCTAGATTTTTCGTCGTATCAATCTTTTCAATCAGCCGTCACCTCGTCTAATGATTTCTCGTATGACATGGTACTTTCTCTCTATGTGTTTGGTCGCCTTGTGGGTCGTGGTTCCTTCGAGTTTGCCCTTGCACGAGTTATCACGATAAACTATGATACTCTTGGGCGAGCCGGTACCACGTCTAGATCCATGAGGTAGTTCTTGAACCATCTGACCTCCTTAGAAGCCTCAAAGCGGCTACATATTGGCTTCCATGGTAGAGTCCGCAATGCATCATTGCTTTGCACTCCTTGGATCTGGCTCCACCTCCCAAGGTAAACACATGGCCGGGTTGACTTTTTCTCATCACGGTCGGCTTGGAAATCCAGTGTATAACCCAAGGCATTAGACTATGCATGGTAAACTAGCTTATAATCTCGAGTCCTTTTCGGTGCTTGGTATATGCTTTCTGCGATCAATGAGCTTGTCGAGGTTGGGCGATATCTAGCCACTATGCCTACCGTATAGCGGATATCGGGCCTCGTGCATAGCATTGCGTACATGAGACTTCCTATGGCGAAAGTGTAAGGAACTTGTCTCATTTCCTCTATCTCGCTGCGGTCATAGGGTGGCTGCGTCTTGAATAAAGGCGCCCGTATGCGAAGGTAGCAATCCTTTCTTGGCGGTCTGCGTACTAAAGCAGTAATCACGATATCGATGTAAGGCGCTGAGAGATAAGCTCAACATTTTCTTCTTGCGATCTCGGTAAACCTTGATCCCAGAATGTCTGCTGCATCTCCTAAGTCTTTCATTTGAAGCGATCGGATAACCACTCTTTCGTCGATAACGACTTCGTTGTTGCCAACTAGAAGAATGTCATCTACATAAAGTGCGAAATACCACATCACCGTTGACATCTAACCGATACACACAACTCTCGCTGAACAGCTGGGTAAATCCATAGGACTTTACCACCTCGTCAGCGTAAGTTCCATGATCGGGAGGCACCTTAAGTCCATAAATGGACTTCTTAGCTTCCATACTAGATGCTCTTCACGCTTTACCACATAACCTTGGGTTCTGCATATAGATGTCTCTACCTTCCTCAAGGTAACCGTTTAAGCGGTTTTAACATCCATTGCCAAACCTCTGGGTTCAGTGGGCTGCTATGGCGGAAAAATTACGATGGACTTGAGCATTGCTACTGGTGAAAAAGTCTCATCGAAATCGATTCCCTCAATCTGAGTACCCTTTCGCCACAAGCACGGCTTTAAAAGCGAAACCTCTCCATCGGAATCTCTCTTCCTCTTGTATATCCACTTACTACCTATGGCTTCCTTGCCATCTAGTAGAGTGTCTTTTCATATACATCCATAGCCGTTATGGACTCCATTTCTAAGTCCATAGCGGTGTGCCATGATCTTGCATCAATATCTTGTATCGCCTCCTTGTATGTCCATGGGTCGATTATTGCTGTTAAGTCTCACGGGACTAAATCAGAAGATTCACCCACGAACATAAATCGCTCGGGTTGACGAACAACCCTCCCTTCTGACGAGGTTCTCGGGCCTGATAGCAGCGGTGGGTGCGAGATACTTGTGGTTCTCTATCTTGCACAACTTCTTTGGGTAGGAACCACATGCGGTCGGTATCTCGGTGGAATTCGACCCACTTCAATTTCTTGAAGTATCGGTGTCGATCCTCCCACTAGACTCGACATCTCGTACCTTTGGCCCTGTCGGTGGTGGAATCGATCATCTTCTAATTCTTGAAGAATGATTTCAACTTTGGACTTATGATTTTCATATAATCCTCTTCTAGAATCGGGCATTAGTCTAATAATGACCTTCGATCCTTAGGACTATAGAATAAACCACCTTCGTTCCTCTAGGATAGCGATAAACGACCTTGCGTCGGATCTAGCCTCCAACTTGTCGACCTTCTTGTTCGGCACATGTCTTTGGGCTGCCCATATCATATGTGGCTTAAACTGGCTTCGCCCAAACCACAACTCGAAAGGGTCTTTTCGGTGACTTGGACAGGTACTAGATTTAGCAAGTATGCGTAGTCTCTAAGGCATACCCCGAGCGAAATAGGCGATGTTGCATAGCTCGTCATTGATCTAACCATTTCTAAAAGAGTCCTATTTCTTCGCTCGACACACCATTTCTTTGTGGTGTGCCCGGTGAAATCTTGTTGGGAGGTAATCCCACTTCACTAGATAGTCCATAAACTTCGTTCTTGAGGTATTATGCCACCGCGATCGATCAGGCAGATGACTTGATACTTTACCTAGCTTCGTCTCCACTTCAGCCTTAAACTCTTTGAATTTCTCAAAGCATTCGGACTTCTGGTGAAGCGGTATCGTATCTTTACCTTGAGTGTCGTCGATGAAAGTGACAAAATACTCGTACCCTCCACGAGCTTGTGTGGACATCGGTCCACGGTCGAAATGGACTAACTCCAACATTTCTTTGGCTCTATAACCCTTACGCTTTGAAGATTGCAGTCGACATCTTACCTTCTATCTGAGGATTCGCGGTGGGAATGGAGTAGCTGTTAGATTACCCAGCGCTCCATTCTTAGCCGGTCTTTGGATCCTATTTAGATGATGTGACCTAATCTAAGATGCCGGAGAAAAGTGGTGTCATCTTCTTGAAAAAACTTTCTCTTTTAGGGTTTGATGAAGATGCAACATAGTTATAGGTATTATGTTTGAAGAAATAGTATAAAGCGAATTATATAAGGTGCAACACGAGATAACCGTCATTTCTTATGATAGAAACACCACTATCAAAAATAACGAGAATATCCATGAGTAAATAATTTGAAGCGAAACAAGGTTCGTAGAAAATCCGGCACATATAAAAGCGTCTTTCAAAACTAAAAGCTGTTGTCCCAAAACATAAAAAACATCTCCAGCGCAAGCGCCTCGACTTTCGCGCGTTGCCCATGGAATCGTTATCTCGCCATCAAACGACTCCCTTGTCGCGGGAACCCACAGGTGTAACAAACATGATCGATTCGCCCGTATCTACTACCCAGAATGGGTAGAACAAGTCGCTAAACATGTTTCCGTTACTAAAGCAAGCGCGTACCTTGAGCATGAGCATAGGGCACTTGGCCTTCCAATGCCCGTCTTACCGCACTTGAAGCACTTGCCGCTTCTCCTTTGCTTCTTCAGCCTCGGTGGCAACCACGTTCTTGTTCCCATTACTCCCACTATTTGCCTTGCCTCTTCCTTTGGTACCCTTTTTCTTTTCCATTTGCAGCGAAAATTTTGGGCCCTTAGATGTGGTAGCAAGAGCATGTGCTCCTTTTCCATAACTCCTTCATGAGCAGAGATCATTAAGCAAGCGACTAAGTGTAAACTCGGTCTTGCTCATGATCGCATTCATGAGTTCTCAAAAGACTTGGGCGGTGTATTGAGGATGATATCGACCTTGGCCGTCGCCGTCAATACCTCACTCCCAGCGATCAAGACTATCCGTGAGATGAGTCGTGTGGGAGACATGTTCATGGACGAACTTCCTTCTTCCATCTTACGCGAATTTCTCTCATTGTGTGGAAGCGGATGTCGATCCGACTGCCCAAACTTACTCTCGAGACTTGACCAAATATCGATCGCGTATACCATCAGCGATCTTTGCGGTGCAAGCCTTTAGACATAGTAGTCATCATATAGCATTTAGCCGTATTGTTTGACTTATTCAAAAGTCTGCTTGACTCTCGCTGCTCATTAGTCGATCGTCGATGAGGCATCGGGTTTAGGAGTAGTGAGAACAAACATGTGTTCTTGGCGATAAGAACATATTCCATGTTTCGTTTCCACTCGATAAAATTTGGACGGATAACGGTTTTGTGCGAGCATATTGATAATCGGAGTAAGAGACATATCACGAAAAGATAATGTAAACACATAAGCATACGATCGCATATAATTACGTAACAATAATATTGTAACCTTTTGATAAAACAATATGATTGAAACCTCCATCGCCCAGGAATCCCACATACGAAGCCGCGTGTGGGCGTTTACACATGAACCCCTCGACCGGACTAAAATATACCTTTTAGTCGTTTAATTTCAATCCATGTCGAACTTATCCTTATAATGAATGAAATTAAAGATTGGACCTTACTGAACCACATCACTATCGTAGAAGGGACTTGGCGGGAAGTTGTACTCGAGGTGATGTCTAAGCAATGACCACATTTTAACGTGAAAATGAATTCTTAGAATTGGCATACTCACTAGGACCATACCGCTTCCAATTCAAATTCTTTTGTTATCTTATTTTATATCTATCTCTAGAGAACTTATGAAAATCGCACATGCACGAGCCAGCGTGTGGGCGTTTACATGAAACTCCCAACTCTCGATAGATTTAAAATATTTTATTTAGAAATCTCATCTAACAAACTTATGATAAGCAGTGCAAGCAAGCTTGCGCGGGTGGGCGTTTACTCACGGTCGTCTCACTTTGTTTAGAGATCAAAAGGTGGAGGTCTTGACATTTTAATTTGAAAAAATTAATTTGTCGGGTTGCTTGTTAGTCATTTTATTCAAAAGTTTGTCCATGCGAGATCACGTAATCTAGCATGCTTGTCTATAGAACTCGACATGTAAAACATGCTTTCATGAGAATTCTAAAATATGCTTGAAAGCGCGATAAACCTAGCATGCTTACTATGCGCGCAAATCGTAAAACACTTAAGGTTTGTCGGCGTAATTTAAACATACATAGCATACTCTTGCATAATTTAAACATCCACGACATGCGATGAGCGATAAAAATAAAATAAAAGCGTTCATCGTGGCCCACTCGTGGAACACACGCTATCTTGCCTAATCTATTACATAGAAAAGCAAAGTACAAATTAAACTTGACGGGCCTCGCGTGCATGAGCGCGGACGGATTCGTCAGCGGATTTGGGCGGATCGGTTGGAGCAGGGCGGATCGAACCTAAAATCTGGGAATCGGGTGGAAAAGCGGTGCGGGCACGGTTTGGGCGGGTTGGCCCAAAATGGGTGGGCGCAGCGCTGAGGCACGACCCGTCTGCGCCAACCACCGCCGCCACCCTTCCTCACGCGCGCAGGCGTGCTCGCCTCGCGGGGCTGCCTCGCGATCGCGTGGGCGACCGCTGCCCGCCCGAGCTCACGCGCCACAGCGAGCGTCGTCGAGCAGCGTCGCCGGCATTCCGGCATCCGCCGCGTGTCGCGCGCCCCGCGCCGCCGCCCGCCATGCTTGCTCTGCGCTACGTTGAGGTTTCCAGCGCGTCTCGTCTTGTTGCGGCGTGGCCGGCGCCTCAGCGGATCGGCGTTGAGCTCGCCGCGCTGCTGCAGCGCGCGAGGTTTCCGTGCGATAAGCAGCGCGTGCCCCGCGTCGCCCGTCGCCACGCTACCCGCGCGTGCAACGCTGCGAAGCGAATCGCTTGCCGCGTCCGACGAACTCTGCCGCTCGCCTTTGGCTGCCATACCGTGCGCCTCGCGATCGCGCTCGCGACCGCGATGCTCGCTTCGCGAGAAACCGTCGAGGTCACCCGCGAGACTGTTTTTCCCGTCGTCTGCGTCTTTCGTGCTTTCGTCTTCGTTCTTCTTTTACGGATGTGATTTCTGAAAATAAATCTAATCTAACCACGGTTTTCGTGGTGAAAAACAAAACCAACAAAAACAAAAAGCGAGCCACGATGAGCGGCGGATCCACAATTAATTAAGCGCGTAATAATCAGCGTGAATTAATCCAGCAGCGAGATTACGATCGGGCTCGATACCAATGTAAGGGATGACATATGTCAGCCACCGCCAGAGGATCTATCTTGGATATTTAATTCATCCATACATTGATTATAAACCTAGCATGCGTCTATTTAATTAATTGCAACACGTGGGGTTTTCGTGTTTACCTTTGGATCTGAAGAGGTCGGTGGAGCGAGATGAATGGATCGAGCGGATGGACTCGTGCTTTGACCTTCCGGACTGTATCCGGTTGCCCGATCTCAGCGTCGAGTGAGGACGATCTATGGAGAATGCTTGGAAAATCACCCAATGCTCTCAAGACAAAATCTCGAAAATCCTCACAAACTCACTTGTGATTCTCGAAAATAGTGTGTGGATTAATTAGCATTAACCTAGACTTTATCTCTTACCTTATATTTATAATGCGTTACCATAATCCCACAAGGAAAGGATTTATGCATATCCGTAAATATAATAATATCATATAGGATAAAGAGAATAAAATCTTTTCTTTGAGAGCTTATAGGCGCCGATTTCCTTAGGCTAAAGGGCTGGATGGGCCGACCCAGGGATCAAATCTGAGGAATAAAGATGGGCCTCAAATAAATTAATTATCTTATGTTCGGCCAGAACATAAATTAATTTATAAACATTTATTCATGCCACTAGAGAATAAATCTTGACTTACCGCTTATTACGAAGTTGAGTCGGGCTTGCACTTAGACATTCTGAATCCTCGTATTTAAGATATCGAGCGTCCATTAATTATTTATAGCAATCATTGCTTAAAATAATTAATATCTTTAATTCATAAGTAGTACCACTCGACCTTATTATTGTGCTTGAGCTAACTCAACTGCGAGTTTAGAACAATAAATCTTTTGAGCTCCTTAAGGGAGGTCATCATCCTAAGCGGATCACGGTGACTCGTCTGAGATAACTAGCGTGACATCTGACCTTGCCACCGCCCCAGATCACGGAGAATCTTGGGTTAGAACATATAACCCTCTTACATAACAAGTCGAAGTGATGGTCGACCTTCATACTCACCTAATACCTTATCGAGGTTTAGATCATCGTAAGTCACAGAGATCTTGGTTCTTCCACGGCGGTCGGATAGAAGAACACATCTCACTGTGATCCTTGATACGTCGAGCGTACCGGCATAGAACAAGTAACCAAGTCAGTCACTTCTTATCTATACAGACCTATCTGACAACTCGTCCTCAAGTTGTCTCATTTGTGAAACTTTTATATCTCATTAAGCTTGACCAATCATACGGACTTACGTGATCTTCTACACCTGTATGATCTAACTATATATGAGATAAGGGACACGGATATATGCAATCAAGTATTGAAAATCGGATATGAGATTGTAATAGTGGTAGCAGGAAACATTGTATACAAGCTCAACCAAAGCGCTTTCGATATACAAATCCAACACATTGCTTGAACATCACCTCAAGTACAACTTCCATGAAAGTCACTTTTGTGATAGTGATGTGGTCTAGTAAGATCGATCATTAATTTCATTTGTCGTAAGGATAAGTTGACATGGTTTGAAATTAAGCGACTAAGGTATATTTTATTCTTGTCGAGGGTCGTGTAGCGATCCACACAGCGTGGCTTGCATGTGGAATTCCTTGGGCGATTGGAGGTTTCAATTAATATTGTTTTATCAAAGGTTACAATATTATTATTCACGAATATGTGCGATAGTATGCTTATGTGTTTACATTACTTTTCGATATATGTCTCTTACCGATTATTAATATGCTACACAAAATCCTCTATCCGGTCCAAATTTTGCTCAGTGGAAACGAAACATGGAATATGTTCTTATCATTTGAAGAACACATGTTTGTTCTCATTACTCCCAAACGATGCCCTAACGGCGCATCGACTAATGGCGGAAGAGTCGGCGGACTTTGGCATAAGTCAAACAATATGGCCAAATGCTATATGATGACTACTATGTCCAAGGCACTGCAATTCTGACATCGATCGATAGTGAGCCTTGTTCGAAATATAGTTAAGTCTCGAGAGTAAGTTTGGGCGATCGGATCGGACGATCCGACTTCCACACAATGAGGAGAAATCTTGGCGTGTGGGATGGAAGAAAAAGTTCGGTCCATGAACATGTCTCCACATGACTACGTCATGGATAGTCTTGATCGGTTGGGAGGAGGTATTGACGGCAAAGTCAAGGTCGATATCATCCTCAACACACTACCCAGTCTTTTGAGAATTTTTGCATAAGCGATCTTGAGCAAGGCCAGGTATACACTTAGTCGATTACTTAATGATCTCGTGGCGGGAAGGTCATGGGTAAAGGGCACATGCCCGCGCTTTAACGTCTAAGGGCCCAATTTTCCGTTGAAAAATGGAAGAAGAAAAGGGGCACCAAAGGTGGTAGAGGCAAAGGAACCCGATGGGGCGGGAACATGGGCGCCACGGAGGCTGAAAAGCGAGGAGAGGCGAAGTGCTTCAAGTGCGGTGGGCGGGCATTGGAAGGCCAAGTGCCCTATGCTCAGAGTCTCAGTGCGCTATTTGCTTTAGTAATGAAAACATGTTTAGCGATTTGTTACCTCATTCATGGGTAGTAGATACGGGTCGGTTGATCGTGTTTGTTACACGCTGCGGGGTTCCCTGCGGACAAGGGCTGCATGATGGCGAGATAACGATCTCCATGGGCAATGCGGCAGTCGAGGCCATTGCGTCGGAGATGTTTCTTTATGTTTTGATACAAGCAGTTTAGTATTGAAGCGTTTTATATGTGCGGAGTTTCGGCAAAACCTTATTTTCGTTTTTCGAACTATTTATTCATGGATATTCGAGTTGTTTTTATAGTGGTGTTTCTATCATAAGAAATAACGAAGTTATCGTGGTGGCACTTTATATAATTAAGCTTTGTACTATTTACGCCAAACATAATACCTTTAATTATGTTGCATCTCTTCAAACCTTAAGAGAAAGTTTTCTTGTGAGGATGACACCATATTTCTACGTCGTCTTAGATTAGGTCACATCAATCTAAATAGGATCCAGGCGGCTAAGAATGGGCGTTGGGTGATCTCACGGTTACTCGGTTTCGATGCAGAATCACATGAAGGAAATATGGACGGACCACTTGGCGAAGGTTATAGAGCGAAAAAGTGTTGGAGCTAATCCATTCGACACTGTGTGGACTATGTCACACAAGCTCGTAGAAGGTATGAGTATTTGTCACTTTTATTGACGATTACTCAAGGAATGCGGATACATATACATCTTCACCGCAAGTCTAAATGCTTTGAGAAATTCAAAGAATTTAAAGGCGGAAGTGGAGCGAAGCTTAGTAAAGTATCAAGTCACTTTGGGTCTGTCAGCGGTGACGAATACCTCGATAACGAGTTTATGGACTATTTGGTGCGGTGTGGGATTACCTCCCAGCTCACTACATCAGACACGCCTGACAAAATGGTGTGTCGGGCGAAAAAAATATATTATTTAGAAATGGTTAGATCGATGATGAGTTATGCAACATTGCCTATTTTGTTACGGGGTATGCATAGAAACAGCGGACATACTTGCTCAATCTAGTACCGTCGAGTCGATCGAAAAGACCCCTTCGAGTTGTGGTTTGGGCGTAAGCCTAGTTTAAACCACATAAGGATATGGGGCATCAACACATTCTTTGAACAAGAAAGGCGACAAGTTGGAGCTAGATCACAGCGAGGCATACATTTATTGGCTATCTAGAGGAGCGAAGGGTGGTTATTTCTATAGTCTGAGGATCATAAGGTCTTTATTAGCACTAATGCTTGGATTCTTAGAAAGTTATATGAAAACCATAAATCAAAGTTGAAATCATTCTTGAGAATTAGAAGATGATGCGTATTCCACCACCGAATTAAACCCGAAAGTGCGAGATGTAGGTGTCAGTGGGAGGATCGACACAAGATACTTGAGAAATTGAAGTGGGTCGAGTTCCACTTGAGATACCGAGCGTACAAGTGGCACCTATCCGACAAGTTGTGCAAGATGAGAACCACAATTCTGCACCCACTATTGCCATTGTGCGATGGCGCCTCGTCGTAGTGGGAGGGTTGTTCGTCGACAGGCGATTTATGTTCATAGGTGAATCTTGAATTTAGTCGAGGAAGCGGCGGGGCATTAATCACCCATGGACATCGGTGAGGCAATGAAGACGACTGATGCAGATCATGGCACCGTATGGACTTAAATTGAGTCCATAACAGCTATGGATGTATCACGAAAAGACACCTCTACGGATGGCGAGGAAGCCGTGGGTAGTAGGTGGGTATCTGAGAGGAAGAGAGATTTAGATGGAGGTTTCGACTTTTAAAACCGGGCTTACGGCGAAGGGTACACTCAGATTGAGGCATCGATTTCGATGAGACCTTTTAACAGCATGTGCTCAAGTCCATCGGAATTCTTCGGCATAGCAGCCCAGCAAACGCGGGGTTTGACAAATGGATGTGAAACCGCTTTTCGCGGTTACCTGAAGAAGGTAGAGACATCTATATGCGCGACAGAAGGTTATGTGGTGAAGGGTGAAGAGCATCTAGTATGGAAGCTTAAAGTCCATTTATGGACTTAAGCAACTTCGATCATGGAACTACGCTTTGACGAGTGGTAAAGTCCTGGATTTACCAGTTACTATAGAAAATTGTGTGTATCGTTTGGATGTCAGCGGTGGCGTGGTATTTCTTGCACTTTACGTAGATGACATCCTTCTACTTGGCAACAATGTGAAATTGTTATTAGGCGTAAAGGTTGGTTATCCGATCGGTTTCAAATTAAAGACTTGGGAGATGCGTACATTCTTGGGATATGGGTTTCTGAGAGATCGCGAGAGGAAAATGTTGAGCTTATCTCGGCGTGTTATTGATCTTGTGATTACTTCTTTTAGTATGCGGACCGCCAGAAAGGATTGCTACCTTCGGAACATGGTGTTCGCTTTATCTAAGGAAGCGATCACCAATACAAAGGAGATAGAGGAAATGAGACAAGTTCCTTACGCTTCCGCCGTAGGAAGTCTCATGTATCTGATCTTATGTCTGAGACCGATATACGCTATGCGGTGGCATAGTAGCAAGATATCGATCTAACCTGGACAAGCTCGTTGGACTACGGTAAAGCATATACTCAGTATGTAAAAGGACTCTAGATTATAGGTTGGTTTACCATGCGAGATAGTCTAATGCCTTTGTGTAATACCCGTCCTTCGAAGCTTGAGGTTTGCATGGCACATTTTGAGAAAGATTAAAGGTTAACTTTTGGTTTCGGTGATGCGATCGTCACGAAACCTCAGACGTTGTGAAGAGTGTCTCATGAAGAATTCATAGACATTAAGTATGCAGGTTTTCGACCACCCACGAAGGTTTGGCACTCCGGGGAGTTATCAATCGGACTTTTCATGGGTCTTTTAAAGCATATCTAGTTTATAGTCGTTTAACGTCGGTATTTTATTTCGAGTCCATGGGTACAAGTTTGCTAAATTTGAGTCCGTTTGCAAAGATCGTCGCTTTTGCATTTTCGAAAAATTTTAGCATGGCATTCGTAGCCCTGCTTTCCTATAAATAGAAGGCTAGGGCCTTCATTTTCAACGTTCATTTTCTTCGTCTCTGTGTTTACGGATGAGCGGCGACTCAGTGCATTGCGGCCAGCGGAGGTGTGAGGATCGGCCAGGGAGGCTCGTGGGCGCCATTCTTGTTCTTGCCCCACCATGATCGATCGACCCTCCCAGTAGCCCGTATTTCCATTTTGTCCTTTTCTTATTTTATTCCGCCTTTTAGTAGATAGCATAGCATAAATCGGGATTCTAAAGGGACGAAGGCGAGAAAATGGCGGAGGCGACGATTTAACCATTGCCGACCACCACCGAATCGCCGCCGCTTGTTGTGAGCTTGTGGGAGCCAATTTGGTGGCCACGAGCCATCATTTGGCTATGGGCCCTTTAGGTTTGAGTTAGGGCTATGCATTCTACTAAAAATACCATTTCGTTTTTACTGTTTTCGCGTTTACATGTCGGGATGTTTCAGTTGCTTGAGTTTTCTAAAGGAAGTACATGCAGGGTTATCCATTTTCAACATAATTTGTCATTCCATGTTCCTCGTTATGCATATTGCTTATGATTCCATTTTCATGCATCGATTTTGGATGGTTTATCCTATCGAGGATAGGCATCGATTTTTGAAGCTTCTCCGCTACTAAGATTTGAGTCAACTTGCTTGCATGCATATTTTGAAAGTACCTTATTATAGGTCTTGATGCCTGAATATATTTCCATACGCATCGAGTTGATTTGAAAACCGGAGGTGCGAATGTGGGTTCGAGAAAGTCGAAAACCCCGTTTTGCCCGATCTTCGTTTGGATCATGTTGTTGCTTTGCTTTGTGGGATATGACCCCAAAAGTTGTTCTGTATTGTTACCATGTACCTACTAGTGCGATCGGTGAAGTCATCATCTTTGTGGATATCTCGATTAACGTTTTAAATACTGTTCGAGTTGGGTTATATATGCTTATTTTGAGTTATTTACTCGATATTTCAAAAATAAAACATGTGCAGTAAAATGTTTTGGTGAAGTTATTCTTGTTCTACGATCAGAGATGTGGTTCTATTGTGATTGTGCACGGATCTCTATTCGGTGGGTTGATCGCCATCTTGAGTATTGATCGTGAGGATAGACCAGAACACGTGGTTATGGTTACGAAGGGATGAACCCAGAAAGTCCACGGAAATGGTAATGAGGTGGTTATGGTTATGATGGGGATTTGACCAATGAAATCCACGGAGTTAGCCATTTGGATACGTTCAGTGATGGGGACGGATATGTTCTGGGCCGAGATATTGTGGTTTGGTGGATATGTTAGGGCGAATGAGATGTGATGGGCTGGCGGGATCGTTCCGAGCCGTGGTTCTATGGTTCTATGGCGAGAACAACGGTAATAACGGATCGGTGTCGAAAAATGAAAAATCTATTTTGCTTACTTAGAAGTGGATTTATGTTTTAAAACCTTCTAAGGTAATTGCTCTGAACACTGCATCATGATTTTGATTTTGATAAAAACCCCAGAGTGCGCTAGTACTCACCCCAAACTCTTTTCAAATCTTTTCCACGGATGGAGAAGGGTTGAATGACGCGGCCCGAGGGTTGATTCTTGGTTCTTCATACTATGCTTCAGCGATGTTGTGTTATATATACATATTTTATTGTTGATGTATTCTTGTCACTTATTTTGTTTTTGATTGGGAACAAGGTTCGTTATGTTATTATCTTTGTGAGTCTCGATATGAGCATGCTATGTGGTTGACCGGTCTAGTCGGGGGTGTAATCTATTTTGCTTTCTTGCATTACTTATAATAAATCAAGTTCACGTTCATTGAAGTTATGGTGTCGATATAATTACATTGGTGGATTGTTTGTCTATCCATCCACCGAGGATATGTCTAGTTATAGAAGAGATGTTGTCAGATTTATGGTTGTATCTTCTTATTATGTATGCTTTATGTATCCTCCCATTTTTCCCTTCTTAACCCCACCTAATCACACCCGGCATACATGCCTTCCCTCGGGAGGCGGGGCGTGACGACGTAATGTCGAGCGGTGTTCTTGTACGACATCTATCTTTGTTATCGATACCGGCATGGTATCGAGCGATGTTCTTGGCACCTAATTTCATGATTAAGCGATATTAAAGGCGGTTCATTTGCTTTATATCTTATACGTTCTTGAAATTGAGTGTTTAGAACTTGTTCTTCTAACTGTTTATCGAGTGCTGACTACCCTCAACTCACGTCAATGGCACTCGCTTTAAAAATGGGATGAGGTATGTGTTTATTCTTGATGCTTTATGTGGTTATGTGAGCTTGATGTGATCTCGGTTTCATGTGTTTTGGCACAGTAGAGTTTACGTGATGTAAGCGTGATGTGGATGAGATGTGGTTGATTGATGATGTGGATATGGAAGTGATTGTCGATGGGACGAAAAAGCCTGTGTGGCTGTGATATGAAAATCATTGATATGATATGATATGATATGATATGATGTGATTGATATGATCACGGGTGATTGATGTAAGTCTATGTGTTTACATAGCGATATGTTGTTGATTGAAAATCTTGTTTATTTTGATAAACGAGTGCTTGTAAGTGAATCCTGTATTTGCTTGCGTGATTATTATTATAAATATCGATGTTGATATTGATATGTGTTGAAGTGAGCGATATACGAGACATGATTGCCCGGATATTTGGGCGGAAAAGAAGCGTGAATATTTGTTGTTGTTTATTGGTGAACTAACATGTAGGTTTATGGATATTCGATGGCTCGAAAAACATTGGTTAAGATCCCGGGATGGATGAGCATATCCGTAAGTTCAGGGAATGTACCGGGAATGTCCATGAGCCGTTGGGAGTGTTTAGGAAGATTTATTGGTTTATGGAGGAAGGTTCGAGATAGTGGGAAAGTATCCGAATCTGAGGCCTACTTAGGATGTGGAGAGGCTACCATAGGTTGGCGACCATGGGCGAGAAAGCGAAGAATGCGTGGCGTTCCGCGGGACCTATCACGAGACATCTTACCTTGGATTTCCTGAGTTCTTTGCTCGAGTTTGGAGGCGGTGGACCCGATCATCGAGCGTACCAGCGGGGCGGATGTGATAGCGAGGCATGTTCGAGGCAATCAGTTGATAGCGAGGATGATTTTCTGAAGAGCCTTTGGGAGAGTAGCGGCACCTAGGCGATCGCCCGATTCGTCGGGATCGCCGATCACTACACCTCCGTCTATGATCCTCGCCCAGACGGACGGGGAATGATTTCGGCGAGACCTCCCGGTGAGAGAGATGATCCACCCGGCATGGCGCGAGAAGAGGCCCATGATCGAATCACGGTGCCACCGAGCAGTGTCAGTTTAGCCTCAGGAAGGAGATTACGAGGAGGAGGAAGGCGAGGGAGGGCGGTGGCGACTCGAGAGGACCGGTGATCGGATAGCGGATGACATAGATGAGGTCAAGCATGTTGAGGAAGGGCAAGCACCGAGGCGGAACCGGGAACAACATTCACACGAGACTCGAGCTGATCGAGCACATCTTGGGTGGGATCATACCCACGAGCTTGCTTCCATGCGGGATCGCTTTCTGCGAGGCGGCCAGAATCCGACCCACGATAGGAAGGAGAGAGGATGAGGAAAGGCGAGAATGGAACCGTTGAAACAAGCAGTAGTGGGCGGATATGGAGGAGCGAGATCTAGGTGGTCGGTGTGTATATGCGGTGGCGATCATGATGCTATATAAGCATGGACAGGCGACATCTTTTGGTAATAGTAAATTGATTCTTTGCTCATGCTCGACCTTTTTGGTGACATACCTTTGATCTTGTATTTTGACGTCCTTTATAGACCTTGGATAATCTTGATACTAATTTGTCATGACATGATGTTTATGTTTGATGCTTATATGTGATATGAGCTATGCCGTGATGATATATGATCTATGTGATGTGTGATGATGATGTTATGTGGAATGCATAGCGATGTTGTGTTAACGCAGTTGCATGATTATATGTGATAGATGCGTGATATGTGACATATGTAATGATATATGGTTATGGGTGATGATGTATGTTATGCGATGATACGGTTATCTATGCGAGCGTGTTTCTAATGTTTCAGCGTCGATGCGAGAATGCGAGAAACAAGGAACCGGAGGAACAATAGCGTGGAAGAAGCGAGAACCACCTTTGGTTATTGACACGCGAATGAGATTTTTCGCGGCGAATCCCCGTTCGGCGGTCTCGGTGAGCCGATCGGCCAGAGCTGGATATGATCCACGAAAGGATCTTGAATACATCGGTGAAAAAAGCGAAAAAGCTGGTGCGCGATCATTCGGCTAGCGAGATGAGGCGATTTACGGTGGGAGTCAGTAAAGAGGACCGTGACACGATTCGGTGGGGAAGGTACGTGGGAAGATTTCGAGGAAGAACTCATGGAAAAATACGTGCTGGCGTTTACGAGGCGGAGAAAAGCAAAAGCAGTGCGGAATCTTCGTCGAGGAGAAGGATGGTCACCGAGTACGATCGCTCGTTCGATAAATGCGGCGCGTTACGCTCGCACAGTCGGCACTGAGGCTGCCGGGTAGATAGGTTCGAGGAGAGCTCGGGCCGAGATCGAAATTTAAGCTCGTCGGTTAGGGAGATCGGCGTATCGCGATCCTTGAGCCGGGCTTTAAACATTAGTCGATGTTGCCCGGGAAAACGATGCCACCGGACGGCCGGTGACGGAGGAAGAAGCGAGAGAAATGGGAAAATCGAGGAGAGCGATCGGTGTTCGAGGAACGGGCGGTCAGTGATTCAGAGGAATCTAGGTATTCGAGGAAAAGAAAGGCAACCTTGGGAAGAATTTCCAACCCGTGCGGCGATGAGGCGGGGTGTGGAAAAACGGTGCCAAATGCGGAGGAATCACTTGGGCAAGTGCGAGGCAAGGTAACATCGAGTGTTATCGTTGTAGGAAGTGCGGACATTACGCTCGGGATTGTCCGTCGATAGGAGGGCCGGTAGTCGATAAGGCGACATCCGGATCGCGAGAGGCGAGAACCGAGCTCATGAGGCGAACCATGGGCGGGGAGGTCGTACGAGGCCAGCAAACCAAGGCCACATCATGACAAGCCGGTGTCGCCTTGAATCGGCAAAGCGGCACAAGCTCCGGAAATCTCGCGGTATAATCCATATGAGTGATATACCCGTTTTGCTTTGTTTGATCTGAGGGCTTCACATTCTTCGTTTCGAGAATCGCGTGTGAGAGGTTGGGTTTGGTACCCGAGGAATCACAGTACCACTGAAATTAGCATCCCATCGGGAAGTGCTTAGAAGCGAAAGCGATATGCCGAACGGAGGTAGAAATACGTGAGCGAAGGTCTATGTCGACTTGCATGTTATCGGAATGGAAGATTTCGATGTCATCTTTAGCATGGATTGGTTGGAAAAGCAGAGCGACTATCGTTGTCTCGAGAGAAGTTGCTTTTCGAATAGCGAAGGAGTGGAAGTTTGTTTCCACGGCATAAGGATGGGTGTTCCGTGCTATGATCTCGGCCTTGAAGGTAGTGAGGATGATCGAAGGAAGGCTGTCAAACTTTCTTGGTAAGTTTGGCGGGGCCGATTTGTTGGATTTGTATCTTGAAAGCGGTTTGGTTGAGCTTGTATACAATGTTTCTGTTACCACTATTACAATCTCTATCGATTTGAATACTTGATTGCATATATCGTGTCCCTTATCTCATATATAAGTTAGATCATACGATGTGTAGAAGATCACGAAGTGCGTATGATTGGTCGAAGCTTAATGAGATATAAAAGTTTCCTGGTGAGACAACTTAAGGGCGAGTTGTCGGTTTGAGGCTGCGATATAGATAAGAAGTGACTTGACTTAGTTGCTTGTCTATCTTTGATGCGTCTCGGCGTATTGAAGGATCACGGTGAGATGTGTTCTTCTTCGACCGTCGTGAAGAACCAAGATCTCGGTGACTTCGATGATCTAAACCTCGATAAGGTATTAGGTGAGTATGAGTTCTTGACCATCACTTTGACTTGTTATGGGTGAGGTTATATGTTCTAACCAATTCTCCGCATTTTGGGTGGTGGCGGTCTTGTATGTCACGCTAGTTATCATGTCAGTCACCGTATCCGTTTAGGATGATGGCGTCCCTTAAGGAGCTCAAAGGTTTATTGTACTAAACCTGCGGTTGAGTTAGCTCAGTACAATAATAAGGTTGAGTGGTACTACTTAAGGAATTAAAGTTATTAATTATTTTAAGCGATCGAATGCTATAAATAATTAATGGACGTTCGATATCTTAAATCTGGGATTCGTAATGTCTAAGTGCAAGCCCGACTCAACCCGGTAATAAAGGGTAAGTCGGCATTTATTCTCTAGTGGCATGAATAAATGTTTATAAATTAATTTATGTTACAGGTGAACATAAGATAATTAATTTATTTGAGGCCCATCTTTATTCCTTGCATTTGATCCACATTTTGGCCCGTCAGGCCCGTAACAGAAGAAAATCGGCCCCCATGTACTCTCTAAGGCGAGATTTTATTCTCTTTATCCTCTGAGGATATTATTATATTTATGGTATATGCATAGATCCTTTCCATATAAGATTATGGTAATAATCACAGGAGTATGGTAATAATCACGAAGTATGGTAATTTCCATAAAGACTTATGGTAATTTCCATATGGGATTATGGTAATTTCCATATAGGATTATGGTAATTTCCATATGGGATTAAGGTAGTGCATTATAAATATAAGGTATGAGATAAAGTCTAGGTTAATGCTTCATAATTGAGAGCACAATTTTCGAGCATCACATAGCTCTTGTGAGGATTCTCGAAATTTTCATAGAGTGTATTGGGTGATTTTCGAAGCATTCTCCATAGATCGTCCTCACTCGGCGTTGGAGATTGGGCAGCAGGGATACTGATCCGGAAGGTCAAAGCACGAGTCGTTCGTTCCGTTCCGATCCGTTCATCCGTTCGATTCACCTCGGCGGATCAGAAGGTAAACACGAGAAAACCCCAGCGTGTTGCAATTAATTATATAGGCGCATGCTAGGATTATAATCAATGTATGGTGAATTAAATATCCAGATAGATCCTCGGGCGAGGGCTTAACATATGTTTTCCTACAATTGGTATCGAGCACGGGATCGAATCTTGGCTCTGTTGGATTAATTCACGTTTGATTATTACGTGCGTTTGATTAATTGTGATTACATGGTTCATCGTGGCTCGTTTTTGTTTTGTTGGGTTTTGTTTTCACCACGAGAAAATCCGTGGTTAGATTAGATTTATTTTACGTAAATCTTATACGTAAATGAAAAACGAAGCAAAGCACGAAAGCGAGGCGATGGGGAAAAATAGGTCTCGCGGTGTCTCACGGGCGGTTTCTGCGGCGAGCCTCGCGATCGCGAGGCGATCGCGAGGCGCGGGCGGCGGGCGTGCGTTCGCGCGAGATCCTGGCGCCACGCGGCGGCGGTGGTCGCGAGTTTCGGCCGCGGCAGCGGCGGCGAGCTAGCGGCGGGCGGCAGGCGGCGTTCGCGTGCGAAACCCCGGCCTTGGCGGCGACTCGCGATCGCGTGTTTCGGCGGCTGGCGGCGACATCTCGGCGGATGTTCGGCGCTCGGCGGAAGGCAGCGCTGCGTGTGCTCGTCGGTCGCGGTCGCCTTAGCGACCGCAGCGAGCTCCGCGAGGACCGCGAGCGGCGGTGCGCGGCAGCTGGCGCGGCGGGCTTTGCCCTGGTGCGACCCGGCCTGCAGTTGGGCCGACCCGGCCCGGACCCGTTTTCCATGACCCAGTTTTCGGTCCGTGCCCGTACGCGAGGCCCGTTGTTGAATCCGGTCCGTGCCCGTGCGCGCGAGGCCCGTTTTCGATGTTTAATTACATACTTTGCAAATCTATGTAATAGATTAGGCGAGGAATGTGCGGGTTTCACGATTGGGCGCGATGAGCGTTTTATTTATTTTATCGTTCATATGCATGTCGTGGATGTTTAAATTATGCGGTAGCATGCTATGTATGTTTATATTACGTTGACAAACCTTTAAGTGTTTTACGTAATTGGATGCGCATAGTAAGCATGCTAGGTTTATCGCGTTTATCAAGCATATTTTAGAATTACTGCGAGCATGTTTTACATGTTGAGTTCTATAGAAAAGCATGCTAGGATTACGTGATCTGCATGGACAAACCTTTTGAATAAAAGACTAAGCAAGCAACCCGACAAATTAATTTTTCAAATTAAAATGTCGAGACCTCCACTTTTGATCTCTAAACAAAGTGAGGCCTTGCTTGTGAGTGGCGTCCACAGCGTGGCTTGCTTGCCTTTGTTTATCATAAGTTTGTTAGATGAGATTTCTAAATAAAATATTTTAAATCTATTGAGAAGTGGGAGTTTCATGTATGGCGTCCACAGCGTGGCTTGCATGTGCGATTTTCATAAGTTCTCTAGAGATAGATATAAAATAAGATAACAAAAGAATTTGAATTGGGCGGTATGGTCTGAGTGGTATGCGATTCTAAAATTCATTTTCTATTTGTTAAAATTGTGGTCATTGCTTGACATCACCTCAGTACAACTTCCATGAAGTCCGCTTCTTGCGATAGTGATGTGGTCTAGTAAGGTCGATCGTTAATTTCATTTGTCATAAGGATAAGTTGACATGGATTGAAATTAAGCGACTAAAAGGTATATTTTAGTGCAGTGGGGGTTCGTGTGGCGTCCACAGCGTGGCTTGCATGTGGGATTCCTTGGGCGATTGGAGGTTTCAATTAATATTGTTTTATCAAAGGTTACAATATTATTATTCACGAATTATATGCGATCGTATGCTTATGTGTTTACATTATCGTTTGAGATATGTCTCTTCGCGATAATCAATATGCTCGCACAAAATCCGTTATCGGTCCAAATTTTATCGAGTGGAAGCGAAACATGGAATATGTTCTTATCATTTGAAGAACACATGTTTGTTCTCACTACTCTAAACCGATGCCCTTCTTGGCGCGTCGACTAATGAGCGGCGAGTCGGCGGACTTTGGAATAAGTCGAACAATATGGCTAAATGCTATATGATGACTACTATGTCCAAGGCTTGCAGGTGCGACATCGATCGATGGTGAGCCCGGCGATATTTGGTCGAGTCTCGAGGTAAGTTTGGGCGATCGGATCGGACGATCGCTTCCACACAATGAGAGAAATCTTGGCGTGTAAGATGGAAGAAGGAAGTTCGGTCCATGAACATGTCTCCCATGACTCGTCTCATGGATAGTCTTGATCGGTTGGGAGGAGGTATTGGCAGCGAAGCGAGTCGATATCATCCTCAATACAACTGCCAAGTCTTTTGAGAACTTTCGGCGTGAATGCGATCATGAGCAAGACCGAGTTTACACTTAGTCGGTTGCTTAATGATCTCGTTCTTTGCGGAAGGAGTTATGGGAAAAGGGCACATGCTCTTGCTAGCACATCTAAGGGCCCAAAATTTTCATTGCAAAATGGAAAAAGAAAAGGGGTACCAAAGGTGGAAGAAGCGAGGCAAATAGTGGGAGTAATGGGAACAGAGCGTGGTTGCCACGGAGGTTTGAAGAAGCGAAGGAGAAGGGCAAGTGCTTGAAGTGCGGTGGGCCCAGGCATTGGAAGGCCAGTGCCCTATGCTCGAGGCTCAGTGCGCGTTTGCTTTAATGTGAAACATGTTTAGCGACTTGTTCTACCCATTCTTGGGTAGTAGATCTGGTATGGCGATGATCATGTTTGTTACACCTTGCGGGGGTTCTGCGGACAAGGGAGCTGTTTGATGGCGAGATAACGATCTCCATGGCAGCAGCGGCGAAAGTCGAGGCCGTTGCGGTTGGAGATGTTACTTTATGTTTGAAAAGCAGTTTTAGTTTTAAAGGCGTTTTATATGTGCGGATTTTCGGTGGAACCTTGTTCTGTTTGAAATTATTTACTCATGGATATTACATTATTTTTGATAGTGGTGTTTCTATCATAAGAAATGGCGAAGTTATACGTGTTGTACGTTATATAATTAAGCTTTATACTATTTACGCGAAACATAATACCTATAACTATGTTGCATCTTCATCAAACCTAAAAAGAAAGTTTTCTTCGCAAGATGACACCACTTTTCTCGGCATCTTAGATTAGGTCACATCAATCTAAATAGGATCAAGGCGGCTAAGAATGGGCGTTGGGTAATCTAACGATTACTCCATTCCGATCTGCGAATCTGTATAGAAGGTAAGATGTCGACCGGACCCTTGGCGAAGGGTTATAGAGCCAAAGAAATGTTGGAGTTAGTCCATTCGACTGTGTGGACCGATGTCCACACAAGCTCGTGGAGAATGCAGTACTTTGTCACTTTCATTGGCGATTACTCGAGAGTGCGGATCGTATACCTGCTTCGCGCAAGTCAGAATGCTTTGAGAAATTCAAAGAGTTTAAGGCGGAAGTGGAGGCGAAGCTAGGTAAAAGTATCAAGTCCTTTGCGTTACGATCGCGGTGGCGAATACCTCGATAACGAGTTTATGGACTATCTAGTGAAGTGTGGGATTACCTCCCGGCGCACTTCACAAGACACACCCTGACAAAATGGTGTGTCGGGCGAAGAAATAGGACTCTTTTAGAAATGGTTAGATCAATGATGAGCTATGCAACATTGCCTATTTAGTTACGGGGTATGCCTTAGAGGCAGTGACATACTTGCTAAATCTAGTACCGTCAAGTCGGTCGAAAAGACCCTTTCGAGTTGTGGTTTGGTATGAAGCCTGGTTTAAACCACATAAGGATATGGGCGATCCGGCACATGTCTTTGAACAAGAAGGGCGACAAGTTGGAGGCTAGATCGGCCTTGGCTTTGTTTTATTGGCTATCTAGAGGAGCGAAGGTGGTTTATTCTATAGTCTAAGGATCGGAAGGTCATTATTAGCACTAATGCCGATTCTTAGAAGAGGATTATATGAAAATCATAAGTCCAAAGTTGAAATCATTCTTGAGAATTAGAAGATGATCGTATTCCACCACCGATTAGGCGAAGTGCGAGATGTCGAGTCTAGTGGGAGGATCGACACGGATACTTGAAGAAATTGAAGTGGGTCGAGTTCCACTAGAGATACCGACCGTCTGAGTGGTACCTACCCGACAAGTTGTGCAAAATAGAGAACCACAAGTTTACGCACCCCGTTGCCATTGTGCTGTAGAACCTCGTCGTAGTGGGAGGGTTGTTCGTCGACCCGGCGATTTATGTTCGTGGGTGAATCTTGGTTTAGTCGAGAAGCGAGCAGGCAATAATCGACCCATGGACATCTGAGGCGTCTGAGATATTGATGCAAGATCATGGCACGCTATGGACTTAGAAATGGAGTCCATGCGGCTATGGATGTATATGAAAGACACCTCTACCGGATGGCGAGGAAGCCGTAGGTAGTAAGTGGATATCTGAGAGGAAGAGATTCCGATGGAGGTTTCGACTTTCAAAGCCGGGCTTGTGGCGAAAGGTACACTCAGTTGAGGGCATCGATTTCGATGAGACCTTTTACTTTGTAGCAATGCTCAAGTCCATCGAATTCTTCTAGCCATAGCAGCCCACTTGACACAGAGGTTTGGCAAATGGATGTTAAAACCGCTTTTCTAAGCGGTTACCTTGAGGAAGGTAGAGACATCTATGTGCGACAACACGAAGGTTATGTGGTAAAGGGTGAAGAGCATCTAGTATGGAAGCTTAAGAAGTCCATTTATGGACTTAAGCGAACCTCGATCATGGAACTTACGCTTTGGAGGTAGTAAAGTCCTATGGATTTACCAGGTTGCCTAGCGAGAGTTGTGTGTATCGGTTAGATGTCAGCAGTGATGTGGTATTTCTTGCACTTTATGTAGATGACATTCTTCTAGTTGGCAACAACGTGAAGCATTATCGAGCGTAAAGAGTTGGTTATCCGATCGGTTTCAAATGAAAGACCTAGGAGATGCGTACATTCTTGGGATCGAGGTTTACGAGATCGCGAAGAAGAAAATATTGAGCTTATCTCGGGCGTCTTACATTGATCTTGTGATTACTCGTTTTAGTATGCGGACCGCCAGAAAGGATTGCTACCTTTCGGACATGGCGTTCCTTTATCTAAGGCAGCGATCACCTATATTTGCAAAGGAGATAGAGGAAATGAGACAAGTTCCTGCAGCTTCCGTAGGAAGTCTCATGTCTGTAATCTTGTGCTGCGAGGCCGATATACGCTATCACGGTGGCATAGTAGCTGAATATCGATCTAACCACAGGACAAGCTCATTGGATTGCGATAAAGCATATACTCAAGTACACGAAAAGGACTCGAGATTATAGGCTGGTTACCATGCGAGATAGTCTAATGCCTTTGGGTTATCTGGACTCGGTTTCCAAGTGGCCGTGATGAGAAAAAGTCGACCTCGGGCTATGTGTTTACCTTGGGAGGTGGGCCGTATCTGGCGGAGTGCAAGCGGCGATGCATTGCGGACTCTACCATGGAAGCCGAATATGTAGCGGCGGGAGGCTTCTAAGGAGGCTGTATGGTTCGAGAACTACCTCGTGGATCTAGATGTGGTACTGGTTTGCCCAGTATCATAGTTTCTTGTGATAACTTTCGGTGCGATGTGGCAAACTCGAAGGAACCACGGACCCTAAGGCGACCAAACACATAGAGAAAGTACCATGTCATACGAAATCGTTAGGCGAGGTGGCGTCTTGATTGAAAAGATTGATCGACGGAAAATCTAGCGGATCCATTCACGAAGAAACTGCCGCAAAAAGTCTACGATGGACACGTTAGAGGACTTGGATTGCGCTTGATGGCACCCACTTAGAAAAAACTTTTGTATAAGTGGGAGAAGCAAAGTGATGGTTGTTTGTAATAGCTAGTAGAGACACATTGTATACTAAAGTTTGCTTTAGTATAAGTGGGAGATTGTTGGATTTGTATCTTGGCGGTTTGGTTGAGCTTGTATACAATGTTTCTGTTACCACTATTACAATCTCCTATCGATTTGAATACTTGATTGCATATATCGTGTCCCTTATCTCATATATAAGTTAGATCATACGATGTGTAGAAGATCACGAAAGTGCGTATGATTGGTCGAGCAATGAGATATAAAAGTTTCCTGGTGAGACAACTTAAGGACGAGTTGTCGGTTTGAGGCTGCGATATAGATAAGTGACTTGACTTAGTTGCTTGTCTATCTTTGATGCGTCTCGGCGTATTGAAGGATCACGGTGAGATGTGTTCTTCTTTCGACCGTCGTGAAGAACCGAGATCTCGGTGACTTCGATGATCTAAACCTCGATAAGGTATTAGGTGAGTATG
Source organism: Salvia rosmarinus (assembly GCA_036937905.1). Lineage (NCBI taxonomy): Eukaryota > Viridiplantae > Streptophyta > Magnoliopsida > Lamiales > Lamiaceae > Salvia > Salvia rosmarinus. The sequence continues at coordinate 33,708,833 of CM072816.1, read as the reverse complement.
AGTTCTTGACCATCACTTTGACTTGTTATGGGTGAGGTTATATGTTCTAACCAGATTCTCCGCATTTTGGGTGGTGGCGGTGCTTGTATGTCACGCTAGTTATCATGTCAGTCACGTATCCGTTTAGGATGATGGCGTCCCTTAAGGAGCTCAAAGGTTTATTGTACTAAACCTGCGGGTTGAGTTAGCTCAAGTACAATAATAAGGTTGAGTGGTACTACTTAAGAAATGAAGTTATTAATTATTTTAAGCGATCGAGAATCTATAAATAATTAATGGACGTTCGATATCTTAAATCTGAGGGATTCGTAATGTCTAAGTGCAAGCCGACTCAACTTGGTAATAAAGGGTAAGTCGGCATTTATTCTCTAGTGGCATGAATAAATGTTTATAAATTAATTTATGTTACGAAATGAACATAAGATAATTAATTTATTTGAGGCCCATCTTTATTCCTTGCATTTGATCCACAGGTGGCCCGTCCGGGCCCGTAGCTTAGAAGAAAATCGGTCCCGTGTACTCTCTAAAGGCGAGATTTTATTCTCTTTATCCTACAAGGATATTATTATATTTATGGTATATGCATAGATCCTTTCCATATAAGATTATGGTAATAATCACTAGGGAGTATGGTAATAATCACAGAAGTATGGTAATTTCCATAAAGACTTATGGTAATTTCCATATAGGATTATGGTAATTTCCATATAGGATTATGGTAATTTCCATATGGGATTAAGGTAGTGCATTATAAATATAAGGTATGAGATAAAGTCTGGTTAATGCTTCATAATTGAGAGCACAATTTTCGAGCATCACATAGCTCTTGTGAGGATTCTCGAAATTTTCATAGAGTGTATTGGGTGATTTTTCGAAGCATTCTCCATAGATCGTCCTCACTCGGCGTTGGAGATTGGGCGGCAGGGATACGATCCGAGAAGGTCAAAGCATGAGTCGATCGTTCCGTTCGATCCGTTCATCCGTTCGATTCACCTCGGCGGATCGAAAGGTAAACACGAGAAAAACCCCAGCGTGTTGCAATTTATTATATAGGCGCATACTAGGATTATAATCAATGTATGGTGAATTAAATATCCAGATAGATCCTCGGGCGAGGGCTTAACATATGTTTTTCCTTGAGAAAATGCGTATGCGACCAAAACACGTGATCAAGCATGATCGGTGGTTCTTGCTCGGGATCGAGTTCTGACGAGAGACGGTGGCTATCTTAGAGCGAGTCGAGGGTTTAGGAACAAGCGATTCGGTTGGTGAAGGTGTTGTGGAATCACCGTGGCGAGGAGGAAGCTACGTGGGAGTTGGAAGACAAGTTCGGGCTCGATCAGTGAGTTGTTTCCATACGTGTTTGAAATTTAGGGACGAAATTTTTCTAAGGAGGAGGATGTAATACCCGTCCCCCTAAGCTTCAGGTTCGCATGGCACGTTTTTTGAGCAGGTCGAATGGTTGACTTTTGTTTCGATGATCGACCATCACGAAACCTCAGCGTTAATGAAGAGTGTCTCATGGCGAATTCATAGGCGATAAGTATCGGGTTTCAACCACCCGAAGGCATGGCTCGGGGAAGTTATCAACAGGACTTTTCATGGGTGTTTAAAAGCATATCTTGTTTATAGTCGTTCGCTCGGTATTTTATTTAGTCCATGGGTACAAGTTTGCTAAATTTGAGTCCGTTTGCAAAAGATCGTCATTTTTGCGTTTTCGAAAAAAGCAGCATGACATTTGTATAGCCACTCCTTTTCCTATAAATAGAGGCTGGGGCCTTCATTTTCAACGTTCATTTCTTCGTCTCTCGGGTTTCTGGACGAGCCGGCAGCTCCAGTGCTGCTGAGGCGTTGGAGGAGTGGGGATCGGCGGGGAAGCTCGGCGGCGGCGCCATTGCTTGTTCTTGCTTGCCACCACCGCCGATCGACCCTCAAAATAGCCCATTTTCCATTTTGTCATTTTCTTGTTTTGATTCCGCCTTTTAGTAGATAGCATAGCATAGAACTCGGGATTCTAAGGGACGGGCGGCGAAAGCGGGGAGGCCGACAGTTTAACCGCCGACCTCACCGAATCACCCATGCCACCGTCGTGAGCTTGTGGCCGCCGATTTGGTGGCCAAGACCATGCCCCAGCTATGGGCCCTTTAGGTTTTGTGTTCACGGGCTATGCATTCTACTAAAGTCTGGATTCAGATTTTACATTTTCGCGTTTACGTATCGGGATGTTTTCCATTGCTTTGAGTTTTCTAAAGGTAGTACATGCGGGTTATCCATTTTCAACATAGTTTGTCATTCCATGTTCCTCGTTATGCATATTGCTAATGTTTTCATTTCATGCATCGATTTTGGATGGTTTATCCTAGATGCGAGGATGAGCATCGATTTTGAAACTTCCATTGCTAAGATTTGAGTCGACTTGTTGCGTGCATATTTTGAAAGTACCTATTATAGGTCTTGATGTCTTGAATATATTTCCATACGCTCGAGTTGATTTGAAAACCGGAGGTGCGAATGTGGGTTGAGAAAAGTGAAAACCCCGTTTTGCTTGATCTTCGTTTGGATCACGTGGTTGCTTTGCTTTGTGGGATGTGACCCCAAAGTTGTTAAAATCTTGTTACGGTACCTACCGGTCGATCGGTGAAGTCATCAGTTGTGGATATCTCCCGATTAACGTTTTAAATGCATTGGGTTGGGTTATATATGCTTATTTTGAGTTATTTACTCGATATTTCAAAAATAAAACATGTCTTGTTGTAAAATGTTTTGATGAATTTATTCTTGTTCTACGATCGAAGATGTGGTTCTATTGTGATTGTGCGGGATCTCTGATTCGGTGGGTTGATCACCATCTTGAGTATTGATCGTGAGGGGATGACCCGAACACGTGGTTATGGTTACGAAGTGGATAGACCAGAAAGTCCACGAAAATGGTAATGAGGTATTTATGGTTACGATGGGGATTTGACCCACAAGTCCACACGAGTTAACTTCTTTGGATACGTTAAGGCGTGGGGTTGTTGGATATGTTACAGGCGAGATATTGTGGGTGGTTTGGATATGTTCGGGCGAATGAGATGTGATGGGTGGCGGGATCGTTCGAGCCATGGTTCTATGGTTCTATGAGAGAACAACGATAATAACGGATCGGTATCGAAAATGAAAAATCTATTTTGCTTACTTGGAAGTGGATTCGTTTTAAAACCTTCTAAGGTAAGTGCTCGAACATGGCATCATGATTTTTGATTTATGATAAAAAAAAACCCCAATGAGTCTTGCTAGTACTACTTCCCAAACTCTTTTAAAATCTTTTCATAGATGTAGGAAGAATTTTGAGCGAGGGGGAGGGGTTAATTCTTTGGTTCTTCATGTTATCTTCCTCGATGTTGTGTTATATATACATATTTTGTTGTTGATGTATTCTTGTCCTTATTTTTCTTCGATTGGGAACAAGGTTCGTTATGTTATTATCTTTGTGAGTCCGATATGAGCATGCTATGTGGTTGACCGGTCTAGTCGGCGGTGTAATGCTATTTTGCTTTCTTGCATTACTTATAATAAATCAAGTTCACGTTCATTGAAGTTATGATGTCGATATAATTACATTGGTGGATTGTTTGCCTACCCCTCCCCTGCAGGATATGTCCTAGTTATGTATGCTTTATGTATCATTATGGTCGTATTTTCTTATTATGCTGCCCGATTTTATGGTCGTATTTTCTTATTATGTATGCTTTATGTATCATCCCATTCTTCCTCTTCTTAACCCCATCCTAATCACACCCGGCGTCAGTGCCTTCATCCGGGAATTGGGCGTGACACTTTGATTATTTAGACTCGGTTTCCAAGTGACCATGATGAGAAAAGTCTACCTCGGTATGTGTTTACCTTGGGAGGAGGTTGTATCTGGCGAGTGCAAAGCGGCGATGCATTGAGACAGCTACCATGGAAGCCGAATATGTAGCCAACTTGGAGGCTGCTAAAGAGGCTGTATGGTTCAAGAACTACCTCGTGGATCTAGATGTGGTACTGGTTTGTCGAGTATCATAGTTTACTATGATAACTCAGTCGATGTGAAACTTCGAAGGAACCACGGACCCTAAAGCAACCAAACACATAGAGAGAAAATACCATGACATACGGAAATCGTTCGGCGAGGAGGCGGGCTGATTGAAAAGATTGATGCTGCGGATAACCTAGGCTGATCCATTCACGAAGAGCACGCATAAAAGTCTACGGAGAGCATATTCGAGGACTTGGATTACGCATGATGGCACCACTTAGAAGAAAACTTTTATATAAGTGGGAGAAGCAAAGTGATGGTGTTGTTTGTAATAGCAGTAGAGACATATTGTATACTAAAGTTTTGCTTTAGTATAAGTGGGAGATTGTTGGTTTGTATCTTGGAGCAGTTTTGGTTGAGCTTGTATCTGATGTTTCACATTACCACTATTACAATCTCATATCTGAATTGTTTACACGATTGCTTATGTATGTCCCATTATCTACGTATATAAGTTAGATCATTGATAAGCTTCGTTTTACACGATTTATAAGGCTATATTAGTTTCGTTTCTAATTGATAAGTGATCTTTTGAAATTGTCTTTCGATATATTTATGTTTACCTTGGAAGATATTATGTCGTGTGTGTTTCATGTCATTTTAGCACAGGTTTTGATGTCAAAAGGTGGATCACGATAAAGAGGATTAACTAGCCCAATCATGAGCTCGCTACATGAAGAATATCTGTTTAGATCTGACGATAAATATGATAAAATGGATTTGAAAAGGATGGATGTGAAAATTTTATAATGTCGAATAGCATCTCGATAGGAGTCCATGGGCGTAAGCGGATCGCAATTCGAAGTCGAGCGAGAGAGAGCAGTGAAGCGATGAAGTCGCATTGAGGGAAAACACGATTCACGAGTTTTGCTCATGACAGAAGGTCATGAACAAACTTCATGAGAAACATTAATTTGCAGCATCTTTTGAAGCACTTTCATGAGCCTCATGGCGAAAGGGTCGATAACTTACGCTTTGCGAGGTCCTAGACTGCATATATATATACACATTGAGCAGATTTGGTCTGGTGCTTATGCATTGGGAGATAGGCTTGGTCGGGCGCACATTGGGAGATGGGCTTTAGATGAGAGCTTTTATTTTCATTACATAACACTTTTACTCTTGGTTTCTTTTATTTGTTTTGCACGATTTCGAGAAGAGTTTGTTAGTTTTGTTTTTTTCAATTCCTTCCAGTTTTCCTTTTGTTTTGATTTCGTTGTCATAGATTAATTTTTATTCAGCGTTTATATTAATTTTTGGATTCAAGTGCTACATTGTTTATCGTGGAATCCTACGGTTTTATTTTTCTATTTCAGTTTATGTTATTTTTAATTATTTATTGCTTTAGTAATTTTACTTTGCGTAGCTAAATTCCGTATTGATCCTAGGGTTTGTATGTCTGACTAGGTTTGTATAATTTATCTATTGATATTGTTTTGCCGTCTCATTCATGATTTATAATTCTTGGCTTAAATTCCCATGTGTTGGTATCTGATTAATATTAATGCATGCTAGTTATGTGATTGATGTCTTGGCGGAATTAATTGCATAATCAATTTCTTGAATATATAATACAGTTTTTACTTTGAGACCTGGCGGAGATAGGTGAACTGTAGGAGGTTAATCTTTGTGTGCTTTTGGTAATTAACTTACTTCTCTTGAGACCCGATGGAGATAGAGTTTAGGCTAACCTACTACTATAGGTACATCTGGCGGAAACTATAGTTATATTAGTGATCCTTCGTATGAATGTGGATTAAATTGGTAAGCAGTTAATAGATTAATTGTGTGAATACGGTTGGGTTAAGTACATCCCTAGGGTTAGTCTTTTATATCTTATTTTATTCCTTATTTATATTTTAGTCTAGTTTTATTATTATCTCTCTGATATATTGTTGCTGGATAATAATAAAGATTCTTTATTAATTATTTCTTTGTGTTCTCAGTCGTGATCACAATGGATCGATATATATACTTCTGTTTTACTATCAATTTATTTTGGTAGAAATATAGTGATCAAATTTTAGCACAGATTCTTGGGGGATTTGTTTAGATTGCATAGTGATAATTTTACGGATTGTAGTTATTAATTCGGGCATATTAAAAAAATAAAAATAGAAATTAAAAAATTATTATTTATGTGTTGCTTCTTAGATTTGATTTTGTTTTATCTCTACATGCGGTGCATGATTACAATATCTCGAAGGAAAGAAATTATTCGTTTGGATCTTGAGATTGAAAGATCACATAAGAGAGAGAGCCGAGAAAGAAGACAACAAGCAATGTCGGATAGACAACCTCGAGGCCGTGATAGGATGGCGAGATGGAGAAATGCTTGTAGCAATCTGCATGTTGGCGTTGAATAATCGAATGGGCGAGTTGGAGGTCGAGCACAACCCGTGCCGCTCGACCACGTATACGAACCACAAGCGGATCGGTTCAAGGTGGAGGATGGGGGCGACGTCAATGCTAATAATTTTGAGTTAAAGCACGCCCCATCGGCATGATCCAGCGGAAGCGGTTTGGGAGGGATGGTGAAGACCCCAACGAACATTTAGAGGCATTCCTTGATATATGTGATACTATCGAGAAGAATGGAGTGCCGGTGATGCCATCCGGATGCGGATGTTCATATTTTATTTGTGGAGTCGGTGAAAGAATGGTTCAAACTTAAACGGATCTAGAATCACTACATGGGAGCAATTGTGCGAAATTTACGTCTAAATACTTCCAGCTGCCGGTAGAGAAAATCATTCTTTGAGATCTCATATTTTTCTGAATTGGGAGATGAGTCATTATTTGAAGCACAGGGCGATTCGAAACACCTCCATAAGTGTCCTGACATGGGTTTTCACACGAGCGACAAGTGACCCAATTATCTGAGGACTCTGTTTCGACCAAATTGTTCTACTTAGTCGCTTCGCTTGCACGAGGTCACATAAGCGTGGTAAGGTGGGCCAAGTCGAATCTCTCGGGAAGACTTAACGGGGCTTATGATGTGTTACGATGAAAGCGATAAATCTAAATCCTAAACTTGATTGGGGTGATGATTAACTAAAATTGACGGAAATTAAATCACGTAAGCGATTGAACCGATATTGACGCGATTCGATAGCAGGGTAATTGAAAGTGTGAGAAGATTAGGGTATTAAGTTCTTGGCCTTGATTAATTGATTTATGCTTGGTCGAAATCTACCTATTCATACGATCCTCAAACCTCAATCAAACACTTTCGCTTTCGTTCGAGTGGATTAAACCTAGGTTATCAAATTTCACAAATACCTAAACTATTAGAATTACACATTTCCGGTAGCCTCAACCGATTGATTCCTATGATCTGACGTATCTATTTCTCGATAATACCGACACAAACAATTAAATGGTGATCAATCATTAACGAGAAAACCTAGAATTCAATTGGTATACTCAATCAAAACAAATAATCAATCGATCGATTTGAATCACCCAACCACAGAGGAAAATTAGTTCATGCTCATTTCACGGATCGAACAATTATAATCGATAGAAATCATTATCTAATAATTCAGCGGAAGAAAAGGGAATAACAATTCTTACATTCACAATAGTGGTTGATGAATTTCTTCAATCAAAACTCTTGAATCAATCAATGCAATGAAATACTTGGAAAATAAAATGAGAAATTATTCGCGTGAGGAGGCTACATTGAAAAGAAAAAGCGGCGAATAAAATATTTGAACTAGGGTTTTCGGTGTTTAAGTTATATTTATAGCGCCGAAATTCCTCGCTTGATCGGACGAGGAGCACTTCAAAATAATCGAAATCATGGTCACCGGCCCCGGCTTGCTCGGCGGCACGGAAGCGGTCGTAGCGTGGAATCAGTGCCGGCGCGGATGCATGCCCGGCCGGACGCGGCATCTCTCTGTACAACTTCAGCTCGGGGAGCCAGGCGCGGGCGGTATCTCTTGATGATTTCAGCTCGTGAGCCGCGCGGGCGTATGCCGGCGCGGATCGGCAACTCTGGGCGACTTCAACACCGCCCGGCGCGGGCCTTAAGCCGACTCGGGGCGTGGGCAATCTCTGAGCTCGCTTGCGTGGGCACCCGTGCCGGGCGCATGTAGCGCGGGCGGGGCGCCCTAAGGCGTCTGACACCCGGCTGGGCGCTCAAGCCGGATGCGGTGCGCCGCCGGCGCGTCTTCCGTTGCAAATGTACCCGACATCGGCTACGCCGAGTCCGGCGCTTGGTGCATTTTATCCTCAAATGCTTAGCGAACATTCCCACACACAAAGCAAAGGCGAACATGATTCGATAAAAGATATTGAAAACTAAGCGAATAGGAATAAAATCATCGAAAACAAACATAGAAAAACAAAACAAAAACATGCAAAGCAGGACTCATGCTAACACCGGAGCATTGTTGATCGTCGGTAGGAGGATGTCTTCTCAATCGAGGAATAGATGAAGCATTGAGAATAATTGAGGAGATGGCATCAACGACTATCGATGGCGATGGAGAGCGACCCGTGAGAAAAGTTCTTCTGCCGAGCTTGATACTTGAATCGATGATCTATTAGAAAATTTAAATCTCTGTAGAAGGGTATGAAGCCAGGAGAAAGGGCGGATGACCATGGCCATGGCGCGAGAATATCGAGGAGGTTGATATGTGAACGAAAGGAGTAATGGCGAGGAAATCGGTGGGAACCAGCCTTATCATCGATAATAGGAATCACCCAAATTTTCCTATGCGATGCTCGACAACTACCACCTAGTTTCTTTGTTAATAATGGAATGATTACGGAGCCCGAAGCCGATCCTCGAAGATATGATGCAACAAGTGTTGGCGAGCAATCGAGCAAATAGCGGTGAGTAACCAACAAATTGTGGCTCGACAAAATATTACGATCAACGACTTGGGAATAGGATGAGCAGCTGCAGAGTATAGTCAGCGCCATCAACAATACGGTGATAGCCATGGGAAAACAATTAAAGATGTTAGAGAATCAAGTAGAGGCGGATGGCGATGGCGAGTGGGGATGCATGGGCGAGGCGATTTCAAGCAACCTTGAGCGGAACCACAAGAATCATATGCCTGCAGAATCGGTGTAATCTATTTATACGAAAGTGGAAGATCCTACATAAACCATCCAGATGCGAAAGGACGAAGAGGATCATACGTATGAGGGGATGAATTCTCGCCTCATGCGGTAAGCATCGCGATAACGGATGCGACCCGACCGCAGAAAAGCCTCGCTGAGAAGGACGGCGACCTCGCGACAAGCGCGCGAGGAAGGCTCGCGAGCACGCGAAGAGCGGTCGGAGGCACGTCGCGACATTACCTGGTAATGACATCGCGATCAGCGGACGTGAAGGCAGGGCGGCGTCTCGTGAGGGGAGTCGAGAGGGTGTCTCGCGAGGGAAGGTCGAAAGAAGCATCTGGTGAAGATGAAATTGGTCATCTGACGAAAAACATCTGCTCCATTTCCTCAGCGCGTCGGGAAGGAATCTAATGTAGTTATCTATACCCATAGCATAGAGTCTCCATTAGAGACAACCTGAGCAAGAGGGTAGAGCCCTTATTAATTTTAAGCCCACTTATTTCACAACATCATTTCTTTTCTTTTCTTTTCTTTTCTTTTCTTTTCTTCTTCTTTTTTTTTTATTTTTTATTTTTTTTGAATAATCATACAAGGCAAGGGTCCCATATACGAAATATATGATAATCGATCACACATTGTCTAATCACGACATCTAATCATGTCCCACAATTCAATTGACAACTAAGTTTCATTACACTAAAAATCATATATACGAAATGACATGAAATTGAGATCAAAATATAATTAATCGAACTTAAAGCATAATTCCTCATGTACCATTGATTTCAAGAATATAAAATCTCCTCTAATCGAACAAATAGCTAAGAACAAAACACAAATGACAAAGCATAAACAAAGCAGAAAACAAAGCATACAAGGCGAAGCGAAACCCCGCGCCATGGGCAAGGTCCTCATTGCGAGATAATTATATGAGTAAGCGGGCGACTTCCACAGCGAAGAAGCCGGAAAGTCGGGGCATCAAACACGAAACAAAACCTACAAAAGCGACAAACAAAGACAAGCAAAACAACAAAAAGCAAAAGCGAAACAAACAAAAGCAGAAAAACACATATACACGCAATAGTGATGAATCACTATTAGTCGGGCAACGATGGTGGAGGTGGGCGCCATGAAATGCGGTCAAGCGTTCCTTTGAGCTTCAAGAGCGACCATGCGTTGATTACGCTCAATCATCACTCGTTATCTTGATTCCGGTCTTGGTTACGCTCATGCCGTAATTTGTTACGCTCGTCGGGACGTTGATTTTCTTGATCAAATCTAGAGTAGATGTCTTGTGAAACTACGTCCGATGACCGGCTAATTCACTCCTAAACATGTCCCAACTCTTCACGTGTGAAATTAAACCCTTGCCACAAGCTCCTTTGCTGTGAAGGCGTGGATGATTAGGGTGCATCGCTACTGAATGGGCTCGATATCCCTCTTGCCTCGTCGCTCGTCTTGGATCTGAGGTGGTGTCGAAAATGATCATATCGCCGTGGCGCATTAGATATTACACTGCTTGCTTGAGCTTCTGCGGTGTGCGTGCATATACCTCTTCACAGTTCCTCAACTCATGAGGTATAAGGTTGTCTCATTATATGCAAATGGGCCTCGTGGCTCACTAAGATCAATCGTCTTAGGTCTTATCGGATCTTGCCACGGAATATATCCTCCGTCATTATTGATAATCCTAAATGCCTTGACCAGACCGGTAGGGATTTGACATAAGGTGAGGCGACATTTTTACTGTTGAACTAGGCGCAAGTGATCTAAATGAAGAATGTCGAGGCAACCTTTGTCTTCTTAAGCTACAAGTGAGCGAAGACCTCGGAGGTGTTGACCTTATTGACTGCTCATTCCCAAAGACATTAAAGTGATAAACTTATGCACCATCGCCAATCTTTGGATCATAATAAATCGACTCGGCATCCCAGTGATGACGGTTGTTAAACCTGATAATTCACCTTGACCTCTCTCGTATTGAATGATTGAGGTGCACCACGTCTTGCACTGAGTCGAAATCGAAACACACCTTCATAACACGAGGTGTAATAGCATACTCATTCCCCAGCAGACTGACGGTCATAGTGTCGGATTCCTCATCAAAACTCATTGTACAATAGAATTCGATCAAAAGCGGAGAATAACCAAGCAATTCCATCATAGCATCTTGAAGCAAGCCTAAGTTCTTTAAATATTTTTAATTTTATCTTCAAGACCCAAATTTATCATCGGTTGCCAATTAAATACCGTGGAGGATTACATCTTGATGGATAAGCGGCGATGAAGTACCTTCCACGGGATTATAGATGGGGAAGGCGGTGAATACATTATCTTGATATCTTGATGGGTTCCTCCATAGGAGCGTCGTCATCTAAGTGGATGGCGTGAGCTAGATCGAGCTAAATTCTTCGTCTGAACCATATTGATATCTCTGTGGGAGTCTTGGACAAGGTAACACGGCGAGGAGTGCGGAGGAAGCAGGCGCTTGTGCGTGGTGGTAGTCAGGGACTTGAGAGAAGAGGCGAATGGTAGCTAAGGAGGTAGCGGCGGACGGGCAGGCACGGAAGGAAGCGCGGTTAGAAAAGCTCGAGCTGGGGCGCGAGGAGAGAGAGTAGCCTTGGTGAGGTGGTAGCGTCGGACAGACGAGAATAAGCGGCCAGGCCACGGGGTTGTAGGACAAGCGGGCCGGAAAAGCAGCAGGTTGGCCGGAAGGTGGCGCCAGCGCTCCGGACGGAAGAGAGGGAGGAGCGGCGTTGGGGCTGATGAAACGCCGGGAGGGCGCTACTGCTGAGGTGGCGTGGCGGCCGAGGCGTCTTGTGAGATTGAGAAGCGCGAGCAGGAAAAGCGCGCTGGGCGCGGCTTTGAAGAGTCGGAGAAAAGGCGTGGTGTTGGAGAGCAGCGTTGAGCTAGCACGGACGGAGGGAATGCGGGGTGAGGGCCGGACAGAACTCGGCGTTGGACGGAGGGAGCTGGAAGAAAGCGAGGTGAGTGCGAGAGAAAAAGAAAAACTAGGGTTAGAATAAGCCAACCCTTCAAATAATTTTTTTTATATATATATTAAAATGGACCCAGTAGGGTTTCATTGCGTCCTGTGTGAAATCTTATTTAACCCTCTCGAGGATCTATCTTGGATGTTTAATTCACCATACATTGATTATATGCTAGCATGCACCTATATAATTAATTGCAACACGTAGGGCTTTTCTCGTGTTTACTGCGAATCTGTCGGGGTGAGACGGATCAAGACTCGTGCTTTGATCTTACGGGTATCCGGTTACCTAATCTCCAATGTCGAGTGAGGACAATCTATGGAGAATCTTATAGAAAATCGTCTCTACTTCCTCACACGGTTTTGAAAATTCTCACTATATTACAATAGTAATTCTTGAAAATTATGGTTAAACATTAGCCTTGATTTTCTCTCACATATATTTATAATGCAACCTAAACCCTATCAAGATAGGATTTATGCATATCTAATAAATATAATCTTATCCTTTAGGATAGAGAGGATCAAGTTAGAGTCGATGGGACTCTTCATGGAGGGGCGAAAATTCTTCTAAACAACGAGGCTAGATGGGCCACCAGGGATCAAATGCAAGGAATAAAGATGGGCCTCAAATAAATTAATTATCTTATGTTCAGCCGAACATAAATTAATTTATAAACATTCATTCATGCCACTAGAGAATAATCTTGACTTACCCTTTATCACGAAGGTGAGTCGACTTACACTTAGACTTTCTGAATCCCGTATTTAAGATATCGTCGTCCATTAATTATTCTGATTACATTGCTTAAAATAATTAATTCTTTAATTCATAAGTAGTACCACTCAACCTTATTATTGTACTTGAGATAACTCAGCGTGTAGGGTTTAGTACAATAAACGCTTTTGAGCTCCTTAAGGGGCGTCATCATCTAGCGGATACGGTGACTCGACACGGTAACTAGCATGACATACAAACACTTGCCACCATCAAGAATCAGAGAATCTTGGGTTAAATCATGTAACCCTCACCTATAACAAGTCAAGTGATGGTCAACAACTCATCTTACCTAATACCTTATCGAGGTTTAGATCATCGTAAGTCACGAGATCTGGGTTCTTTCGATGGTCGAGATAGAAGAACTCGTCTCGCTTGTGATCCATCAATACGTCGAGAGGCGTACCCGGTATAGACAAGCAACAAGTCAAGTCACTTCTTATCTATGCATGACCTATACAGACAACTCGTCCTCAAGTTGTCTCGGTTGTGATACTTTTATATCTCATTAAGCGACCAATCATACGGACTTACATGATCTACAACACCTTGTATGATCTAACTTATATATGAAATAAAGGGACATACATATGCAATCAAGTAAACAATTCGGATAGGAGATTGTAATAGTGGTAATAGGAAACATTGTATAGAAGCTCAACCAAACTGCTTTCAGTATACAAATCCAACATCCAGCGCTGGTTGAACTTCTCTGTATTCACGCGATGCTTGTCAAAGGTACCCCAGCGTCGGTTTCGGTGCGTCCGACGCTTGGGGTACTCCTCTGAATGAAATTTTGATGGCGCGCACCGGTTGTCTGCGTCTCGGCTTGATTCAAACCTGCTGCAAAGGATAGCTCCACACCTCGATTTTCTTCTCACTCCAAAATATATTACTCCAAATCCTACACCACGCATAACAAAACGAAGACAAAAACACAAACAAAACAAAAACAAAGAAAATAAAATCAGCGCATAAAGAAACGTGGGTTGCGCCCACGAGCGCTAGTTTTACCGTCGCTAGCTTGACCATTAGTCCTTCGTTCGACCTTTGCTTCTTGGTCTTATCGACTCGGTCTCCATCACATTCGATGCTCTTCAATGTACAACTTCACGTTGTCCATTAACTTGGAAGGTCTTCTTACCATCACGATTATACAATTTCACCGTTCGTGAGAAACACCTCTTCTATCTCATATGGACCACTCCATCTACTCCAAACTTCCGAAACAATCTTAACCGTGAATTAAACAAAAGCACTTTCATTCCAGTGAAGATCTTTTCTCACCAATTTCTTATCATGAATTCTCTTCACCTTTTCCTTATAAATTCGAGCATTCTCATAGGCTTCATCATGCAGTTCATCAAGCTCGAGATAAGCTGTAAAGTCCGCTCTTTTCCGACGAGACAAATCCAATTCACATTCCTAATTGCCCAATATGCTTTATGTTCAATCTCAACGGAAGATGACAAGACTTACCATACACCATCTTATAAGGGCTCATCCTAAAAGCGGTTTTATAAGTCATTCTATATGCCCATAGAGCCTCATTCAATTTAGCTGCCCAATCTTTTCGCGATGGCTTCACTATTTTCTCCAAAATCCACTTGATTTGCTTGTTGCTCGTCTCGGCCTGTCCTGAAGTTTGAGGATGATATGGTGTTGCAACTTTGTGTGAAACTCCATTCTTCTTCATCAATTTCTCAAATAATTTATTACGAAGTGTTTCCCCATCACTAATTATAGCTCGAAAATCGAACTGCGAAGAATATTATCCTGCACAAACTTGATGACAATATTAGCATCACATGTCCGGGTGGAATCGCTTCCACCCATTTGGACACATAATCTCTGACAAGAAGAATATACTCAAATCCACAAGACTTTGGAAAGGGACCCGTAAAATCAATGCCCACACATCAAAAATTTCACGGTAGATTAGTATTCAAAGGCGTCTCATTTCTAACTCTATCGTACCAACCCGTTGACACCTATCACATACTAAATGAAATTATCGCATCCTTAAAGATTGACGGACAATAAAATCAGTTGAAGAACCTTAAAAGCGGTCTTCGACCCCCAAAATGTCCTCCACAATTGAAGCATGACACAACGTTAGGATCTCTAGTCGCCCTCTCATTGAATGCATCTTGATAACCTCATCCTTACCAAGGTGAAAAGATGAGGTCGTCCAATAGTAATTCTGCAAGAAGACAAAACCTTTTCTTCTCTTGAGAAGAAATATCGAAACGTAATTTTCCACTTGTAAGATAATTGCATATATCGACATACGAGGAATAACGAAGTCTCAAATGCATTCTCAAAGGAAACTCATCACTAATTCCGTTGATGCAAGTCATGCGCTTGGGAGCTAAAGGAAGGCGAGATAAATGATCGACTCTCGCGTCTACTACCCTTTCTATCTTTAATCTCAACATCAATTCTTGTAGTAACAAAATCCATCTAATCAATCTAGGTTTGGCTTGAGGTTTGACATGAAGTATCGAAGAGTGCATGATCACTTGTGTACAATTGTTTTAGATCCTAGAATATAAGACCTAAACTTGTTTAAAGCAAAAACCACAGCTAAAAGCTCATTTTCTGTAGTCGTGTAATTTCCTTGCGCAGAATTAAGAGTTAAACTTGCATAGTAAATCACACACAATATTTTATCAATTCGTTGACCTAGGATAGCTCCTCTTTGCGGTGTTCGATGCATCACACATAATCTCAAGGGTAATGACCAATCTAGGGCAACAACAATAGAGTGCGAGATAAGTTTTCTTTCAAAGTATTGAAAGCATTCAAGCAACTTTCATCAAATAGAAAGGAACATCTTGGGCAAGCAATTTACATAATGGTTGACTTATTTTAGAAAAATCCTTAATAAATCGCCTATAAAATCCTGCGTGCCTAAGAAACTTCTAATTCCTCGGCGTCAATTGGTGGGTAATTTTTCAATTACATCAATTTTGCTTTATCAACTTGAATCCCTTTTAGATATCGCATGTCCCAATCTGGTCCCACTTGTCACCATAAAATGACTCTTTTCCCAACTTAGTGTAAGATTGTATTCAATACAACGTGCAAGAACCACATCGAATTTCATAAGACAATCATGAAAAGATAATCAGCGAAAATCATCCATAAATACCTCAATGAAATTACCAATCATTTACGAAAGATAGATGTCATGCATCTTTGAAGCGTTCGAGGGCATTGCGGACCAAGCGACATCCTCCTCCATGCAAAAGTGCCAAGCGGACAAGTGAAAGTTGTTTTGGCTTGATCCTCCTGACAATTGCTACACGATAATAACCGACAAACCATCGAAAACAATAATATTCATGTCCGGCTAGCTTATCTAACATTTGATCAATAAATGGAAGAGAAAATGATCCTTTCTAGTGGTGGCATTCAACTTTACGTAGTCGATGCACATCCTCCATCCAGTGGTGCTCCTTGTTGGCACCAACTCTCTTTATCATTTTTCACCACAATTATACCACCTTTCTTAGGTACCACGTGAATGGCTAACAAGCGGTATGCTTTACTGGGGTAGATGAGTCATTCGCAAGGAGCTTTAGAATCTCCTTCTTGACTACCTCCATAAGGTTAGGATTCAACCTTCGTTGTCCTTCCAGAATTAGCTAGCCCGTCTTAAGTACTATCCGATGCATGCACATTCTTTGGGCTTATCCTCGAATATCGGACATATTCCATCCAAGAGCTTGTTTATTCTTTCTTAGCACCTCAATGAGTTGTTCTTCCTCTAACTTGCTTAACCCTAAAAGATTATGACAAGCTTACGCTCACCTCTTGAGGTAGACATATTTGAGGTGTTGGGCAACTCTTTGAGGTCTGGTTTCTCTTCTGAAGGTAATCTTTCCACTTCTATCTTCCGGTTCTCCTCCGTAATATTGCTCTCTAGATAGAGCTTCTCTTCATTCTCATCATAACTGCGAGGAAAGTTTCTATCGATCTTCACCGCAATACACATGTCTTGACCACAAAGCGATCGATAGCATCTATATAAGAACAATTATCAATCACATCGGAAGATGGTACTATAGTGCTATCTCTAACGAGAAAAGGACGAGTTTCTCCCAACACTTTGTCATTTTCAATACTCCATTTTAACATCAATCAGCGTGTTGGTTGTAGCAATAAAGGTCTACCTAAAAGAATTGTGTGCTCTACCATTTTCCTTAACGTCGCCCACATCAAGAACAACAAAATCAGCGGAATAATCAACCCACCCACTCGACTAATATGTCTCGATAATCCCCTTAGGATAACGAATTGATCTATCGACTAGCTGTAGACACATGCGAGTGGGTTTTAATTCCCAATTCTAGTTGCTCAAAAATAGAGTAAGGCGTTAAGTTTATACTGCACTAGCTCGAGCATGCCAGTAGCTTCCTTTCCATTTCCCAAAGCAATCTTTATCACAAAGCTTCGGATCGCCTTGCTTTGGTGGAAATTGATCTTGAAAAATAACAGCAACCTCGGATACAATCATCTTCTAAATCATCTACAAACTTCCTCTTTTCGATGCCAACTCTTTGAAGAATTTGACATATCTTGCACGTTTGAATAACATCAAGGAGAGTCAAGTTCACATTCACTTTAGATAGCATCTTGTAGAACTCTAAGAATGTTGATCCTTCTTTTCACTTCTCAACACCGCTCGAAAATGGAATTGGAGGTTGATACTGATTCTCGGCTTTGTGAAGCCTCGGATGTCTCTACTCTTCTTCCTCAGTGCTTTCCTTTTACACTTCCTCAGTCACCTTAGTCAATTATGGTTCCTCTAGTGGAATTTCCACTCTATTGTCAATCGTTTTTCCACTCCTGAGAACCGTGATTGCTTGTGCTTGTTCAGGCTGACTAGGCAATTTTCCTTTTTGTCCTTGTTGTGCTAATTCTCCAACGGTCTCAGCTAATTGTCCTACATGAGTCTCTATCATCTTCATTGATGCTTCCACAGACTCAAATCTCTGATGACTTGCTTGGATAAAAGTCTGTAGAGAATCCTCAAGTGTTGTCTTCCTCGGTGCACCCGGCTGCTGTTGGGTTTGTGGAAGTGGCTGCTGCAATTGTTGTTGTTCTTCTTCTTCTTTGGAACCGCTAACATTTGGGGAGGCTCTTTGTCTGAACCCGAGCTCTCGACTAGATCCCCTTGATTCGATTCGGGAGAAATTAGGATGATCTCTCCAGCCGGGATTGTATGAATTTGAAAAGGGATCGTATTTAGGCCTCGATTGATACCCTTGCTGATTGCCTCTTTGGAACCCTTGTTGGAACCCTTGCATAGCATTTACTTGCACTTCGTCATATGATATCTCATTGACTCTTTGGCACATGTTGGCCCCGTGTCCTGCTTCACCACAAATACCACATGTCACCATTGACATCACTTGTTGCTGTTGGAATTGAGGCGGGGGTTGAGACTCGTTCACTCTCAATAATTGAACTTGGCGAGTGAGTTCTGCCAATTGTTGTGTCACTTCAAAATTAGGCGTCACCTCTTTTACTGCAGCAGGTCTTCGTCCTGCACTTCTCCTTTGCGAATTTGCAGCTAGCATCTCCAAAATCTCGCTAACATCATCAACGGTATAGTTTCCAATGTCTCCTCCAGCTGCATTATCTATCATGTATAGATAATCCATCGTCAATCCATCATAGAAAAACTGATTGAGAAGCTCAGCTGAGTAATGGTGATGCGGGCACTGCTGCTGTAATGACTTGAAACGATTCCATGCCTCATGCAGAGGTTCTCCAGCCATCTGCTTGAATGTGGCTATCTGAGCCCTCAGCTCTTGTGTTTTCTGGTTCGAGTAGTACTTTCCCATGAACTTATCAAATACGGCTTGCCAACTCGTCAATGAACCAGGCTGTAGAGACATCAACCATGTCTTGGCTCTATCCTTCAAGGTGTAAGGAAAACACCTCATTCTCAGCGTATCTTCTGAAAGTCCGTTCAACGAAAAAGTGTGGATCACTGCATAGAACTCCCGGATGAAGTTCAAAGCATCCTCGCTCGGCATCCCATAGAAAGAAGGTAGGAGATTGAAGTGGATAGGCTTCAACTCGTAGTTCCGGGCCGGATCCCCGAGGACTATGCATGACGTTGTCAACCCAATGACGGGTCGAGCAAAATCACGCATCCACGAGTTTCCTTCATCGTTGACTCCTCCATTTGTTGCCATCTCTTCTGGCACAACTTCCTCACTGGAGATCTACTCTCCAAATCCTCTTGCTCAACATCACGAACTCGTCTCACTTTCGGATGAGCTTTCTTCTTCCGAGTTCGAAGATTAAAATCTCGCCACAGTGAATGTTATCGAATCTTGGTGCCAACTTCCTTTTAAGACTTGACGACCTAGCATACAAAACACAAGACAAGAAAACGGATTCTGGCATGTGGGAAGAATTAACCAAACAAAATAAATAAAGAACAATAGAAGACAAGGAGGAGAAATAACACAATCAACAATGCCTAAAGCCTTCCCGACAGCGGCCAAAATTTGTTCCGACCAAATTGTTCTACTTAGTAGCTCGCAATAGAGCGAGGTCCGTATAGCGTGGTAAGGTCGACCCAAGTGAATCACTCGAGGAAGACTTAACAGGGCTTATGATGTGTTACGATGAAAACGATAAATCTAAATCCTAAACTTGATTGGGGGTGATGATTAACTAAAATTGACAGGAAATTAAATCCACCAAACGATTCAAACCAATATTCAAAGCAGTTCAATAGCAACAAGAGTAATTCAAAAGTGTGAGAAAGATTAGGGTATTAGGGTTCTTCGCCTTGATTAATTGATTTATGCTTGGTCAAGAAATCTACCTATTCATTCAATCCTCAAACCTGAATCCAAACACTCGACTTTCGTTCCGTGGATTAAACCTGTAATACCCCGACCGTCTAAAGTTGGTTAGAATGAACCTAATTTTGAAATTAGGATTTTGCATCAGTAATAATAATAAAAGATTATAGAAATTACATATATGTACAAGAATTTTGTAAGTCGACAAGATTTTGGGATTGATCCCAAATGGATTTAATTTTTTGCAATATATGTATACATACATATATAATATGTGTAAAAGTGAAAAAGAAAAAAAGAAAAAAAAGAACATATATATGTGCGGTTGTGTACGAAAGGTAGTAATCCAAACGTTATAAATATTATAAAAATATATATTATATGTGATAGTGTGTGTCGTGTATATATATATATATATATATATATATATATAGTATGTGTGTCGTATATACATATAATAATATATGGGTGCTAATAGATAATAGTGTGTGTGCGCGTCGTATATACATATATAGAGTATGTGTGTGCTAATGTGTGTCAGTGTGTGTGTCGTGTAAGTGTAGTGTGCGTGTGAGTGTCCTTTTAAAAAAAAAAAGTGAATGCAATATTCTGAGATCAAAATTGTCCATTCTTACCTTCATTTTCATTTAGTAAGTTCTGATGCGATGAAAAAAAAAGAAAGTTTCCTTCAATCCTTAATTCTTAATTTCGTCTCGTTTTCAATCTCTCGATAAATCCGAACCGATACTAAGGTTAGTTTAGCCATTACCTACATTCCTATGGTTTAAAATTTAAAGTTGGTGCATGTTTTGTATTTGTGTATTTATTTTGAAATGTATTAAAATAGGAGATGATGTCAAATGCTAGAAGTCGAGAACTAATGTTGTTCAGTATACTCTATATATGCTAGGATTATGAATATGTTTAAAAGTTATTAAGGTTAGGTTTTGCCCATTTTAAAGCCGAACTACGATCGATTTTCGATTTTATTGAATGAAGTGACTTCATATTTATGATCTATGCTAGCTACTAGCATATAGAATTAAATTAGGAATTTTTCAATGCGCATTATGACGAAAACCTATTTGATTGAAAATCTAAAGCTCCACGTTCGGATTATCCGATCTTTGTTTGTCAAATGTTATCACATATCATATTCTAGGATATATCTAGCATGACATATAAATTTATCATAATTTTACGGGTATGTTAGGTATTTTCCTAAAAATGTCATGTATCTAAAGTTGGCGTTAGAGGATACCGTAAATGTTATCTGAAATGTAAAGTGACATATGAGTTAGACAATATATAATAAGTAAGCGATTAAAGTTTGGAAGAAATTGATCGACGTTTGCTTAGTTAAGTGTGAAATCAAGAATAGTTTGTTATTAATATTCGGTATGTGTGTGCGTAGAGTTATGATTATCGCACGGAGTTATGATTTAAGCTAGTTAAATATGGTTTTCTCTGAATAGTTGAAATAGACATGAGATACAAGAAATGAAACGAGGACTTAGAATTTTAATGTGGGTCGATGTTAATGAATAAGCTTGTCCCTAAGCTAAGAAAATAAATAAAGTTTAGTCGATGAGAAAATATAATAAATGGATGAAAATAGTGGCTTCACTATGACCAGTGGAACAAATCGAGATATTTTATATCTCTTATTCAATAATGATGATGCAAAATCCTAAGATATTAAAAGTTGTCTAGATGCGTTGATGATAATCGGCGTTATCCAAGAAACAAATGAAGTACTAAACCTTTCTTTTACGTAAAGGTAAAAGTACTAAGGTATGAAAGAAGAGAGGAGAAATACCGTGTGACTAAAAGTATATATCGGTGGGCTTTTTCTCCTAAAGGATAAAAATTCAAATGACAAATGTTTTATTCGATGCTTTCTTTTGAGAAATGATGATGAAATGTTATTATTTAATTACACCCCAAAATGTTAATGTTTTATGTATGGATCCTATCGGTGTTGGTTCGCCAACGTAAGTTTAATCGAATTAGGATCATATGCTAGAGGAGAATTCCTAGCAAGGATTAATGTGTACACTAAGGTAATCAGACTTGCTGAAAGGTTTGCTCGACCGATTCACGGTGTTGTGTCTTTGAAAGGTTTGCTCGGCGGTCACAACGTCCGTGGAAGGAGGCCTCGCTTCTACGGCGCGATGATGTTATATGAGATGTGATATGGATCATACAGACGAAAATATGTCTGGCCAGACAAGTTTATGAAAATGAAAGAAAATGTTTAGTAAGCACGAGCATTTCAAATAAAACCTCGTGTGTTACTGATGGGGCAGTGTAATTCAATGTTATGATAAATATTTTTGGCATAAGTTCACTGAGTGCATTCTTGTACTCAGCCCTGCATGTTTGTTTTTAAATGTGCAGGTTGAGCTAGTGATGCGATGGAGCAGTGTTGAGCAGTAGGAATCTTTTGTCACTGAAAGTTAGTACCTTGAGTGCACATCGTCATATGTGTAATTCACATGTTTTCTGCTGCAAGAACAATAAGTTATGTTTTGAGTAAAGAACTAATTTCCTTGGATCGAGTTGAACCCATTGTTAAATATCGATGGTCTAGTCCTCATATGTATGTTATGGTTGCCAAATCTCAAATGCTATGATGTTCTAGAAGTTTCCTTGATATATACTCACAATTGAATATCCCATTTCTTGTTACGCTTCTTAATTCCGTTCAAGTAATAGTCCCTGCTAATCCGTCCTTAGGAATAATGGGCTGTTACAAAACCTAGGTTATCAAATTTCACAAATACCTAAACTATTAGAGTACCCGTTTTCGGTAGCCTCTAACCCAATTGATTCCTATGATGCAACGTATCTATCTCTCGATAATACACGACACACAAACAATTAAATGGTGATCAATCACTTAACAAAAACCACAGAATTGATTGGTATACTCAATCAAACAAATAATCAATCAATCAATTTGAATCACCCAACCCTAGAGGAAAATTAGTTCATGCTCGTTTCACGGATCAAACAATTATAATCGATAGAAATCATTATCCAATAATTCAACGGAAGAAAAAGGAATAACAATTCTTACAATCACAATAGTCGTTGATGAATTTCTTCAATCAAAGCCCTGAATCAATCGATGCAAGGAAATACTTGGAAAATAAAATGAAAATTATTCGGAGTGAGGAGCTCTGCTCAAAAGAAAACTCGTGAATAAAATATTTGAACTAGGGTTTTTCAGCGTTTAAGTTATATTTATAGCGCCCGAAATTCCTCGCCCAGCGTTGGACGCGAGGCCTTCAAAACAATGCGAAATCATGGTCACCCAGCGTCGGCTTGCTCGGCAGCGCCGGACGCGGTCGCACGTGGAATCGGGTGCCAACGCCGGACGCATGCTAGCGCCGGACGCGGTATCTCTCTGGACAACTTCAGCTCGGGAGCCAGCGTCGGACGCAAGGCAGCGTCGGATGCGGCATCTCTCTGGACGATTTCAGCTCGTGAGCCAACGACGGACGCATGCCACCGCCGGATGCGGCAACTCTCTGGACGACTTCAACACACCGCCCAGCCGCGGACGTGGGCAATCTCTGGACTCCTTCAGCGTGGGCACCGGCGGGACGCATGCCGGCGCGTGCGCTGGTGCCCTAAGGGCGATCTGGCACCCGGCGCCGGATCGCGGTGCCTCGAGCGTCTTCACGTTGCCAAACGCACCCAGCGCCAGCTACGTCGAGTCCGACACTTGGGTGCGTTTTTATCCTCAAAATGCTTAAACGCGAACATTCCCTACACAAAACAAAGACGAACATGATTCCAATAAAAAGATATTCAAAACTAAACGAATAGGAATAAAATCGTCGAAAACAAACATAGAAAAACATAACAAAAACATGCAAAACAGACTCAATGCTAACACCCGGAGCATTGTTGATGCGTCAGCCGGAGGATGTCTTCTCAATCGAGGAATAGATGAAGCGTTGAGAATAATTGAGGAGATGGCATCCGCGACTATCGATGGCGATGGAGAGCGACCCATCGAGAAAAGTTCTCACGAGATTGATAATGATCGATGATCTATTAGAAAAATTTAAATCTCTGCAGAAGGAGTATGAAGCCGAGAGAAAAGGGCAGATGACCATGGCCATGGCGCAGAATATCGAGGAGGTTCAAATTGTGAACCAAAGGAGTAATGGCCAAGGAAATCAGAGTGGGAACCCACCTTATCATCCCAATAATAGAATCACCCAAATTTTTCCTATGCCAACGCACGAATGCTCAAGAACTACCACCGGTTTTTTGTTAATAATGGAATGATTGTGGAGCCCAAGAAGCCGAGCTCGAAGATATGATGCAACAAGTGTTGGCGAGGAATCAAAGAATAGCAATGAGTCACCAACAAATTGTGGCTCGAAGAAAATATTCAGATCCAAAGACTTGGGAATAGGATGAGCAGCCCGAGAGTATAGTCAACGCCATCAACAATACGGTGATAGCCATGGGAAAACAATTAAAGATGTTAGAGAATCAAGTAGGGCAGATGGCCAATGAGCGAGCGGGGATGCATAGGCAAGGGCAATTTCCAAGCAACACCGAATGTAACCCACAAGAATCATATGCCTCCGAATCAGTGTAATGCTATTTATACGAGAAGTGGAAGATCCTACATAAACCATCCGGAGTACGAAAGGGACGAAGAGGATCATACGTATGAGGGGCTGAATTCTCACCTCGCGAGTAAGCATTGCGATCAACGGATGCGACCCCAGCATGCGAGGAAAGCCTCGCCTGAGAAGGACAGCGACCTCGCGACAAGCCTTCGCGAGGAAGGCTCGCGACCACCTGACACGAAGACAGACGGAGAGCACATCGCGACATTATCTCGTGACGAAGCATCACGATCAACGGACGGAAAGACAGACGGCGAGCGTCTCGCGAGGGAGTCCAGAGAGGGTGTCTCGCGAGGGAAGGTCAAAGAAGGCATCTCGCTAGCTGAAGATGAAATTGGTCATACGAGCGAAAAATATACTGCTCCATTTCCTCAACGCATCGGGAAGGTATCCTAACGTAGTTATCTATACCCATAGCATAGAGTCTCCATTCGAGAGACAACACAAGCAAGAGGGATAGAGCCCCTTATTCGAATTTTAAGCCCACTTATTTCACAACATCATTTCTTTTTCTTTTCTTTTCTTTTCTTTTCTTTTCTTTTCTTTTCTTCTTCTTCTTCTTCTCTATTTTATTTTATTTATTTATTTTTTATTTTTTTTTAAAAATCATACAAGACAAGGGTCCCATGTACGAAATATATGACAACCGATCACACACATTGTCTAATCACAGCATCCTAATCATGTCCCACAATTCAAATTGACAACTAAGTTTCATTACACTAAAAATCATATATACCAAGACAACATGAAATTCAGATCAAAATACAATTAATCCAACTTAAAGCATAATTCCTCACGTACCATTGATTTCAAGAATATAAAATCTCCTCTAATCCAAACAAATAACTAAGAACAAAACACAGACGACAAAACGCAAACAAAACAAAAAACAAACGCAACAAGACAGAAAACGAAACCCCCCCACACTTAAAACAGACAAGGTCCTCATTGCAGATAAATATATGAGTAGAGCAGAGGCGACTTCCCTGAAAGCGAAGAACCAGAAAGTCGGGGCATCAAACACGAAACAAAACCTACAAAAATAGCAAACAAAGACAAGCAAAACAACAAAAAGCAAAACGAAACAAACAAAAACAGAAAAACACATACACACCAATAGTGATGAATCACTATTGGTCAGACGGCGGTGGTGGAGGTGGAGCGCCATGAAATGCAGTCTAAGCGTTCCACTGACGGCGAGCGTCTCGCGAGGGAGTCCAGAGAGGATGTCTCGCGAGGGAAGGTCAAAGAAGGCATCTCGCGAGCTGAAGATGAAATTGGTCATACGAGCGAAAAACATACTGCTCCATTTCCTCAACGCATCGGGAAGATGAAATATGATGAGGAGTACGCCCGCTTCAAGGAGATATTCCAGAAAGTGAACATTAATATACCTCTTTTGATGCGCCGTAAACATGCCCTGATACATTAAATTTTTCAAAGATGCAATGGCAAGCAAGAAGAAGTTGGGAAAATTTGACAAGATCAACCTCTATGAAGAATGCAAGTGCTATCTTGCGAGAAAGTTGCCACTGAAACAGAAAGATCCGGGGAGCTTCACGTTGGAGTGCGAGATTACCGAGCATACATTCCCCAATGTGTTGTGCGATTTGGGAGCGAGCATAAATCTGATGCCTTTATCTGTGTTCAATCGCTTGGAGCTGGGCAAAATGAAAAAAACCTCAATTTCATTAATGATAGCTGACAGATCAGTTGCACACCCTAAGGGCATAATTGAAGATGTGTTGGTAAGAATTCGGGATTTTTTCTTTCCTGTTGATTTTGTTATCTTAGATATTCCTGAATTTAAAAATCAACCACTAATCTTGGGTCGACCTTTTCTAGCAACTGGTCGTGCTTTAATTGATGTGTAGGAAGGTGATCTTATATTTCGTGTCAATGATGATGAGCTGAAAATATCAATATATGATGCCATCAAGCAACACGATAGTTCAGCGCACGTAGAGTATCGGTCAATCACCACTGTTGCAGCTAACCAAATCTCGAGCTTGGATGTCAACCGACCAGTTGACAAGGGTGCTACAAAGAAGAGATGGACTCGGCATGGAACTCTGAGTGATTTGTTCAAGTTTGGGGGAGGCCACTTTCACACTCAGTGGTAGTCTGCGGTCAATGCAAAATATGAAGGCAAGCACGGATTTGGGAAGAATTCTACTGCCAAAACGCCAGATTGATCGAGGTATGAAATGGTCTAGCTAAAGACATTTAAATTTAGCACTTGTTGGGAGGTAACCCAATGTTTCCCTTTGTTTTGTTTTGTTTTCGTTTTGTTTGTTTTGCTTTCGTTTTGTTCGTTTTGTTTGTTTTTGGTTTGTTTTTTGTTTTGTAGGTTTTGTGTCTGTTTTGTGGGTTGAGTTGAATGATGAGCAGCCGATGATGAGAATTGTTTTTATTAAAAAATTTATTGCAACTGATTTTGTGAGACAAAGCACGTTATGATTATTGTGAGTATTGAGCCTTTGAAAACTTGATCACACTTGAAACCTGTGAGACTTGAGCTTTTGACTGTCATATCTTTTCGGTCGTGTTTCTTTCTTTATGAATAGTTTGAAATAGCATGTGTTTCTCTAGAACTTGCTCTGGATCTTTTTCGAGGTTGCATTGATATGCTTAAGAATTTCGAAATGATATTAGGCAATCTTTTCTTAGCATATACACTATCCAAACACTAACTTGTTATTTTATTATCCTTTGATGAGCCCGTTTGAGCCTACCTTATTCTTTCATATAACCGTGGGTTGGGTTATGTAGTTAGTGATATTTTTGGTTGCTTGAATTGGGGTTGAGAAAGGAAAGAAAATAAATAAATGAGGAGAAAGTGATTATTAAAAATAGTTGCTTACCCATATATGTTTTAAAAAAAAAAATGGCATAAGTGTGTGAAAAGAACATAAATGGGTAAGTAGCTAGTGCGTTGAGATGAGTATATCGCTTATATAATAAGTGTGGAGTCCTTAATAGAAAAATGACTTCTTGGTATGGAGAATTGAAATAAATTGTGAAAGTTTGGGAATTGTGTCTCGTGATACTTATGGTGTTTTTCATTATGGGATTATGAGTCAATTAGCCTAAATATATCCTACCTTACCAAAGAGCCTATATTATAACCTTTTATAAGACCTTTTTGATCTTAGTTCTTGAGCACATATTTGAGCAATGGAGAATTAGACGATTTGCAAGCTTATGGTAGATTCCATGTGTTTTTGAACTTTGAGAGTATACACATCCTCCTTGATACACTTGAGTGTTTGAGATTTATTATATATATATATATATCCATGTCGTGAGGATTCAAGTTTGAGAAGGCTTATGCTTATGATTATTATGATGTGTGGAGTTTAACGAAAGATGTTGTGATTTGATTCATTTGAGTGAATCGTTTATTACTCATTGCTCTGAGGCTTATTGCTTTTGTCGTTCAACTCTTTGCCTGTCTTTGGTCGTCTCTCCTTTGTTCTGATTTTTTTGAGGACAAACAAAAGGTTAAGTTTGGGGGAGTTGATATGCCTCATTTTTACCTGATTTATAAGGCTATATTCATTTCGTTTCTAATTGATAAGTGATCTTTTGAGTCGCTCTTCGATATATTTATGTTTACCTTGGAAGATATTATGCCGTGTGTGTTTCTTGTCATTTTAGCACAGTTTTGATGTCAAAAAGGTGGATCACGATAAAGAGGAATTAACTAGCCCAATCGCGAGATCGCGCGAAGGAAAATTTGTTTAGATACGACGATAAATATGATGAAATGTATTTGACAAGGATGGATGTGAAATGTTTATAATGTTAAAGAGCATCTCGATAGGAGTCTATAGGCGCAAACAGATCGTAATTCGGAGTCCGAACGAGAGAGAACGGAGCGAAACAGTGAAGTTGCGCGCGCATCGCGAGAAAACACGTTTCGCGAGTTTTGCAAACTCGCGAGAAACATTGAATTTGCAGCATCTTTTTGAAGCACTCGCGAGCCTCCTTCGCGTCAAAGGGTCAATAGCACGCTTTGCGAGGTCCTAGGGCTTCATATATATATATATATTGAACGAGATTTGAGTACAGAGGCGCACACATTAGGAGATAGGCATTAGATAGAGAGCTTTTTACTTTCATTACATAACATTTTTACTCTTGGTTTTCTTTTATTTCTTTTGCACGATTTCGAGAAGAGTTTGTTAGTTTTGTTTTTTTTTCAATTCCTTACAGTTTTCCTTTTGTTTTGATTTCGTTGTCATAGTTTAGTTTTTATTCAGCGTTTATATTTATTTTCGGATTAAGTGCTACATTGTTCATCGTGGAATCCTACGGTTTTATTTTTCTATTTCAGTTTATGTTATCTTTAATTATTTATTGCTTTAGTAATTTAATTATGCGTAGCTAAATTCCGTATTGATCCTTGGGTTTGTATGTCTGACTAGGTTTGTATAATTTATCTATTGATACTGTTTTGTCGTCCCATTCATGATTTATAATTCTTGGCTTAAATTCTCATGTGTTGGTATCTGATCAATATTAATGCATGCTAGTTATGTGATTGATGTCTTGGCGGAATTAATTGCATAATCGATTTCTTGAATATATAATACAGTTTTTACCTTGAGACATGGCGGAGATTGGTGAACTGTAGGAGGTTAATCTTTGTGTGCTTTTGGTAATTAGCTTACTTCTCTTGAGACCCGACGGAGATAGAGTTTAGGCTAACCTACTACTATAGGCTGTCCTGGCGGAAATTGTAGTTATATTAGTTATCCTTCATATGAATGTGGATTAAATTGGTAAACAGATTAACAGATTAATTGTGTGAATCTGGTTAGGTTAAGTACATCTCTAGGGTCAGTCTTTTCTATCTGATTTTATTCCTTATTTATTTTTTAGTCTAGTTTTATTATTATCTCTCTCTTGATATTTTGTTGCCTGAATAATAATAAAGATTCTTTGTTAATTATTTGTTGTGTTCTCGAGTCGCACTCCCTGTGGATACGATATATATACTTGTTGTTTTACTATCAATTTATTTTGGTATAAATATAGCGATCAATCATACGGTGTGTTGTAGATCACGAAGTCTCGTATGATTGGTCAAACTTAATGAGATATAAAAAGAATCACAAATGAGACAACTTGAGGACGAGTTGTCGGTATAAAGCTACCAGTATAGATAAGTGACTTGACTTGGTTGCTTGTCTATGCCGGCACGTCTCGACATATTGATGGATCACGGTGAAATGAGTTCTTCTATCGACCGTCGTGAAGAACCTAGATCTCGGTGACTTTACGTTGATCTAAACCTCGATAAGGTATTAGGTGAGTATGAGTTCTTGACCATCACTTTGACTTGTTATGGGTAGGTTACATGAGATAACCTAAGATTCTCTGCATCTTAGGTGGTGGCGGTCTTGTATGTCATGCTAGTTACGTAGTCACGTGTCGGTTTAGGATGATGACGCCCCTAAGGAGCTCAAGGTTTATTGTACTAAACCTGCAGGGTTGAGTTATCTCAAGTATAATAATAAGGTTGAGTGGTACTACTTAAGAAATTAAAGATATTAATTATTTTAAGCGGTCAGGCAGCGTAAATAATTAATGGACGTCGATATCTTAAATCTGGGATTCGTGAAGTCTAAGTGCAAGCTCGACTCAACTTCGAAAATAAAGGGTAAGTCGACATTTATTCTCGAGTGGCATGAATAAATGTTTATGAATTAATTTATGTTCTGGGCTGAACATAAGATAATTAAATTATTTGAGACCCATCTTTATTCCTTGCATTTGATCCCTGGGCTGGCCCATCCAGGCCTGGAGCTTAGTGAAAATCGTCCCCCTCCTTATAGACTCCCACTGGGACTCTGTTTTGATCCTCTCTATCTTAAGTGATATTATTATATTTATTGGATATGCGTAAATTCTATCTGGATAGGATTTAGGGTTGCATTATAAATATAAGGTGAGAGAAAATCAAACCCTAATCCAAGAGTGAAATTCTCGAAAATTACTATTCAAAATAGTGAGTTTTTCAAAACTCTAGGAGTGAGGAAGAAGGTGAATTTACAGCATTCTCCATAGATTGTCCTCACTCGGCATTGAGTTTAGGCGATCGGATACGATCAGAAGATCAAAGCACAGTCTCGATCCAATCTTGCTGGCAAATTCACGGTAAACACGAGAAAACACCAACGTGTTGCAATTAATTATATAGGTGCTTGCTAGGTATATAATCAATGTATGGTGAATTAAATATCCAAGATAGATCCTCGGGAGATGGTTAAAATCAGATTCCCTACATACCTAGCATGCATCTATATAATTAATTGAAACACAATGGTGTTTACTCGTGTTTACCTGTGAATTTTTGGGATATGAGATCAATGACAGACTCCAGCTTTTATCTTCAGTCGTATCCCGTATGTCTATTCTCTAATATTGAGTGAGGGTAATCTATGGAGAATACTGTAAAATTTCACCTCCTACTGCTTCACATTTATTTCAAAAATCTCAAAACAAATGATCGAATTATTTCTGATTTTCTCTTATCTTGTATTTATAATGCATTCCTAGATTCCTGTTTTGATAGAATCATTGCATATCTAATAAATACAATAATATCTTTGAAGATAAATCATATCTAGAATAATTATCTCTTGATATCTAATAATATCAGATAATATCTCTTGATATCAAATAGTATCAAAATGTTGGAGATGTATTAAAATAATACATAAATCAGAACAGAGTCTCACTGGACTCTCATAGGATAGGTAAAATTTACAGCAACTATAGGCCTTGATGGGTCAGCTAGGGATCAAATGCACGGAATAAAGATGAGCCTAAAATAAATTAATTATCTTATGTTCAGCCCAGAACATAGATTAATTCATAAATATTTATTCATTCCACTAGAGAATAAATGTTGAGTTACCCCTTTATTACCCAAGTTGAGTCGAGCTTGCACTTAGACTTACGAATTTTCATATTTAAGATATCGTACGACCATTAATTATTTATAGTATTTTGACTGCTTAAAATAATTAATCTCTTTAGTTCTTTAGGTAGTACCACTCAACCTTATTATTATACTTGAGCTAACTCAACCTGCAGAGTTTAGTACAATAAACATTTTGAGCTGCTTAAGGTGACATCATCATCCTAAACGGATATGGTGACTCGATACAGGTAACTAGCATGATATACAAGCACCGCCACCACCCAAGATGCGGAGAATCTTCAATCAAGTCAAGTCACTTCTTATCTATACTGCAGCTTATACCGACAACTCATCCTTAAGTTGTCTCAGATGTGATCATTTTTATATCTCAACTAGCTTAACCAATCATACAGACTTCTGTGATCTTTTACACACTGTATGATCTAACTTTTGTCTAAGCTAATGGGACAACATATCCAATTAAATAAACAATTTAGATAAGAGATTGTAATAGTGGTAATAGAAAACCTTGCTTAACCATTCTGCTTTCAGTATACAAATCCAACACTGCTAAACAGGAAGCAGTTGAAGCTACTAAATAAGCTACAACTAAAGAATTCCTTAGGAAGAAGGAAACAAATGCGAAGAAGAAAAAGATAGCTATCTCATCAGCTGACCCAACTGCTGATCCCTCAGAGGACATATACCTTGTCGTTTTCTATGATGATGCTTCATTTGACATGCTAGAAGACCTAACACAACTTGAAGCATGGTAGCGTAAGAAGAGAAGATTATCTGATCTAGATTTGAAATGTAATAGAAATATATAGACTTGATGATATTGAAAGTTAACTGATGTATCTTGTAATCTAAGAAACTTGTTCCTAGATAAACTGATCCAGTTCACCTTAACGATAATAACTCTTTGTCCAGGCTCTGTACTTGCTTTAAACCTTATTATGATTAACCGACTCTTGTTTTGCAGAGAATGATGATCACAGTAAGGGGGAACCAAATCCTTCAGCTGAAACTGATTACCTACCTTCTAGTCTATTCTTAGTGTAATAGATAGGTTTTTGCATCATTAAAAAAAGGAAGGTTTTGGAAAAATTCTTTCTTAACTTAGTGTTTTACTTAGATCTTAAAACCTCATTGATGATTACGATGCTGATGTAACTTAGTGCTGCTCATATGTTAGGGAGCCAACCTTTTGCTTATAGTTTCAGTAGAAGAACAAGCAGCATAGATAAGTCTCATGCTGAAGGAGTACAAGTTGTACTGAAGACAACCCTACTGATATAAGTATAAGTACCAGTGCTCAAAGATCAAAGTCGAAGATTGAAGACTCAATATTCTTGAAGTTCAAGAAGCTGGAGAAATTACCAAGTGTCATACCAGCACCTAAGAAGTCGAAGCTGCTAATAACTACGTTAAGCTAAAATGTCAACTGAAAATTCAAAGTCACCAAACTGATAGAAGACGAAGTCCAGCCAACTGATAAAATATAGAGCTGACCTGACTGGTGGAACCCGAACTCAAGGTACTGAAAAGACATAAAGTCAACTCAATTGGGAAAACACGAAAATATTTAAACCTTGAATGTTTGACTTTCAACTTGTCAAAGTGAATCTGTTGAGAATCCCAATAAATCAGATCTACTTTTCAGAGTTGTAGAGCTGAGATGTACGATGCTGCAAACATGAAAAGCGATGTACGAGGATTCAAACGGACATATTTCAAATGTAAAATAGAATAGATGTCATTAATATTCCCTTCAATGGAACTATTCATTATTCGCTCTATAAATACGCATAAAATCTAACCTTTGAAGGTTACCAAGACGCTACACATTTAAATACTCAAAATCAGCCAGGGCTTATATCTCAAGAACAATCACCCAACGAATTCAAAGAAGAGAGTTTCAAACTGTCATTAGTAAATCCTCAGAGCTTACATATAATTATCAACTTAGGATTTCTGTAAACACTCTCTTACCTTTTCAAGTTACATTCTTATAATATCTTAAGCCTAGAAACCTTGAGTTGCTGACCTATGACAGCTCAAATCTAAGTTGAAAATTTGGTTATCTTACACCTATAAGCAAGAGATTAAGTCGGCTACACCCTTAAGTAGCCAAAGGTTTCCTAGCACCAGCAAGCGTAGAAAGATACGCCAAGTAAGACGGGATACCGATAAGGTGAACTCCAGTATCTAGTTTTACTCTTGTACCAGCAAACAAGACTCAATCTCAAGTAGTGGATTGATTGTGTTATCAGTCTGTTGACGTAGGAGTTGATGTCTCCGAACAACATAAAAACTAAGTATTCTGGACATCATCAGTACACGTATCATAACATATAGTTTTAAAATACTCTATCAGTATCAGTTTGATACTGACAAGAAAATTGAATACTGAGCAATCAAAATTTTATTAAGTGTTTTCTACCAACATCAGTTTTCAGTAAAAGTAAAACATAACCAACATATTCTGCAAGCACATTAGTTATCGGTCCAACTGACTAACTGTCACAATAGTAAGTAGAGTTGTTAATTGATATCACACTGTACAAGTGTCGTGTCCCGATCCCTTAACTAGAAATTAGTTAAGCAATTAGGCCGTGATGAGAGGATAAGGAAAGAAAAGAAAGGAATATAACGACAAACATCAACAATTTGTTACCACATGTTAAACAACCTGACAAAGAATATAAGTATTTAAGCATGCCTTAACCACAATAAAAATTTAGTAACGGTTCAAAAACATGATTCGCCAATAACTTCAAGGCATTTTATACAATATTGGATTCAACAAAAATAATCCAGGACATTAAAAATAAATCATTGTTCACACAAGCACATCGACATCATAACAACAATGTCGAGATCACAACAACAATATAAAGACTGTCATCGGGACTAAGATCAATTCGACAAAGCAAAACACAACAACAGGTAAAGACCAAAGTTCGTCAACGAGAAATGTGGCTGAGAATCAAGTATGATGACATAAGACTCTGGCGAACAAAATACGACACCAACAATTAAACAACATCATCATGAGACAAAACATCTAGAGAAACTCCTTTGCACAATATTCGATTCTAGTATCCTCTCGAGCTCATCTTGCATATTTAGAAATACAAGCAGGGCGTGAGTACAAAAAATGCACTCAGTGGGTATATGCCAAAAATATTTGAAACATTGCTCTTAGAGCTATAAGATTGACTTGCCACAACATTTGCAACACACAGGAGTTTTAGTAAAATAACATGTGCATGTTTCTTAAATAAACTTACTTGCTTTCATGCTTATACATATCTATGATGCAATATTTAAAATACGTCTGAAGACAATTATCTCATTCATAACAACCATATCTACGCACTCTTTGTTCGTAAGTAGGCCTCATTCTCAAACACTATGACCGCCGCCACGCTAGCTCACGATCACCTCTGTACACAAACGCCATCGGTAGCTCGTCCGAGATAGGGTTGATATCGTCCATCTCTCGTGAGATAGGAAACATGCATCATTCTCAAAATCTCGACAAGTCGGTCAACTTTTCATATAAATGCAAATCATATCATTTTGTATGCAAAAGCATTTCATTTCACATTTTTAGAAAATCTTGGGTGGACTGTACTTTCTATCATTCACCTTTTTCTTCTTTCCACTTGGTCCTTCAATCAATATAGAGTAGCATATAAACATACCAAGAACCAATCAAGAATATAAACTCTTTATCTTATCTAAGTCGTCAACACGACTATAACTTCTTGATACTCAAGACTCTATGGTCTATAAATATTGAGGCCATTGCATCCTCTAACATCTAAAAATATAACAAGACTTAAGTAAGCCCCATATGACTAAACAAGCATAGAAGACTCAACAACATGTTTAAACCATCTAATCTTAACTAAAAAACAACAACTTCTTACAAACATAGCTTATCACCAACGTGAAAAATCATGTAAGATATCTTCTAACATAAACAAACCTCTATACATGCTCAACTATCATCAAAGATCATCAATCTACCATCAAAATTCAAAGATCAAAGCTTTAGCATTGAAGACCCAATTTAACGTCAAACTAAAATTTATCAAATTTTGAATACGTCGGCCGAAAAATCTGAATAAATTATTTTAAGCAATATTCATATCAAAGAATCCAAATATGAAGTCAAAATGATCAAATAAAATAAAAAAATCCAACATTATACGGGCTCAAAGTTTCGGCCAAATGAGGGTTTCAACATAGGTTCGATTTCAATCGTTTTTCTTGCTCAAAACATGTTTATATTTACCCAACGACATATATATGAAGGAAAATCAAGCATATAAACATCATACATTCAAGATAAAAGCCTCCATAATTTTTGAAAATCACAAAAATTCCAAAGAATGTTCTTATGCTTGGAAATTCAAAATTAAACAACTCATAGACGATGGATCTAACACAATATCAAGAGATAATTGAACAAAAAATGCTCCTTCAAAAAGTCCAAAATGACCAAAAATTCAAGAGGAACATAAGATCAAGTTTTTCGATTTTTTAAGCCGTGAATACGTTCTAAAGATGAAGATCTACCTTAATACGAAGACGGATCGTGATTTCAATGGCAAGATCTTGGTAGAAATAAGCTTGAAAAGTTCAAAAATGGAGTGTGTGTTTTCCTCGGCTAATTTGGAGAGAAAGAGAGAGAAAGTGAATACTGAATAGTGCAGTGTAATCATGCTTAAATAGTAAAATGTCTGGTACACCGTTTTCATATTTTTTTCGCCGCTTCTTTTGCTCAAAATACTCAAAATATTGGGAAATGGCTCATAATTCTTTAAATAATATTTAAACTCATATTTATAAATTATTGAAGCCATAATTAATAGATAAATATATCTAGTTTAAAAATTCATATTGTTTTGATTTCAAAACTCGCTCGATAAATCGCCCCAACTTACTATTTTGCTTTTAAAACTCAATATTGGATTATAAACATCAAATTTTGATTATTAAAATCATTTTGGGTCTCAAAATTATTTTGATATTCGCTTTTGATTCAGTTTATTCAAAGAAACACGATATCAAAAAGAGCAAAGACACTGAAATTTTATAACTCTAGACTCATGACTTCTATGAACACATATCTATCATATCAAGACTCTCAAAATCTAAATCTTCTAATTCTAAGCAATACCTAAGAATCTTATCTCAGATTCTATCTCGTGCTCTATTTCGATTCTATCTCGAATCTATCTCAGATTCTATCTTCTCGACTCAAAACTTAACATAAAAGCTTCTAGCTTAAACAACTCTTTCTTAAGGATGCAATGCCCTTCTTATAAGCTCTTAGCCAAAAGCTAAACTCTACTACAGGAGTATGGGTTATTACATTCTCACCCCCTTAAAAGAAATTTCGTCCCGAAATTTAGTACCTTTGCAAAAAGCTTAGGGTACTTCTTTTTCATCTGATCTTCTATATCCAATGTCACTTTTTCTAAACCATGATGCTTCCATTGGACTTCAACTAAAGGAATTTATTTATTCCTTAGTTTTTGTTCTTTTAGATCTAAGATTCATTCTGGTTTCTCTTTATAGCTTAGATTTGGTTCAGAACAATGTTCTCTTGATGTATGATGTGTTTTGGATCAAACACATATCTTCATAACTGTGACACATGGAACACATTGTGAATATTGCCGAAACTTGGAGGCAATTCTAATATGTAGACGACTGGCCCAATCTTTTCTTGGATCTCGTATGGTCCGATGAATCTTGGTTTGAGCTTTCCTTTGATTCCAAAGCGATGTATTCCTTTGGAATGAGATACTTTCAAGAATACTTTGTCTCCAATCTCGAAGCTTAACTCAGTTCATCTTTTATATGCATATATAGGACTTCTGACGATCTTGAGCTTCTTGGATTCTTTTCTTTATTTAGTCGTACGATTACGATCATTTCTTCAATCGCATCTGGTCCAAGCACTTTTCTTTCTCCAACTTCGTCCTAATAAAGCGACAATCTACACTTTCTACCATAGAGGGCTTTATAGGGCCCTATATTAATCGTTGCTTGGTAACTGTTTTTGTATGCGAATTCAATCAACGAAAGAACTCGCTATCATTGATCTTCTTGATCTAATATCACTGTTCTGATCATGTCTTCTAGCATCTGAATGGTCCTTTCGGATTGACCATCTATTTGCCGATGAAAAGCTGTACTTAAATTCAATCTTGTACCCATCTCTTGTTGAAATCTCGTCCAAAAACGAGATGTAAACTTGGAGTCTCTGTCTGAGGTGATTGAGATGGGCACTCTATGAGGTGATTGAGACGGGCACTCCATGCAAGCGTACTATCTTTCGGACGTATATCTGAGCTAACTTGTCAGCTCCATACATGATAGAGATTGGGATAAGAGGAGCACACTTCGTAAGTCGATCGACTATCACCCTAATAGTTGTATTTCCATGCTTTGATTTGGGTAAACCAGTCACAAAATCCATGGCCATGTGATCCCATTTCTACTGGAGGAATCTCCAGCGGTTGCAACTTACCATACGGTTGTTGGTGCAAAGCTTTAACTTATTGAGATGCTAAACATCATTCAACAAACGATATTATCTCTCGCTTCATTCCTACCCATACATTTACTTCAGATCTTGATACATCTTTGCGCTTCTTGGGTGTGTGGTGTAGGGTGTGTTATGAGCTTCATTCATAATCTCGCTCTTCAAATCATCATCATTGGGTACGCTAATCCTATTTCTGAACATGATTGCGTTATCTCCAGCTTCATGATATTCTTTTGGCTTTTCTGTTTTGATCTTAACTCGTAGCTTTTCCATCTGTTGATCTTGTCTTTGAGCCTTCACAATTCTTGCTCTCAAATCATGGGTAACGACAAGAGCGGCTATAATCTCTTTCGTAGATTCAGGTTGTAGCACCACTTGCAAACTCATCTTTTCAAACTCTTTGATCAACTCTTCTCTCTGTGTAAGGACGAATCCTAGCTTAATCTAGCTTTTTCTACTCAAAACATCAGTGACAACATTCGCTTTTCCAGGGTGATACTTGATATCACAATCATAATCTTTCACCAATTCGAGCCATCTTCTTTAGCGCGTGTTCAAATCTTTCTGCTCGAAGAAATACTTCAGGCTCTTATGATCAGTAAAGATCTCACACTTGGATCCATACAAAAGATGTCTCCAAATCTTCAAAGCATGAACAACAGCTGCCAACTCTATATCGTGTGTAGGATATATGAGCTCGTGAGGTTTCAACTGTCATGAAGCATAAGCTATCACTCTTCTTTCTTGCATCAGGATACATCTTAGTCCACTCTTTGATGCATCGATATATAGAGTATACCCTTTGTCTGATTACGGTATTGCCAAACGGCTACCGTAGTCAACTGTTCTTCAACTCTCGAAAACTTTCTTCACATTCTCGGGTCCATTGAACTTAATTCCTTTTCAAGGTATTGATTCATAGGTCTCGCAATCATGGAGAATCCTTCTATGAACCTTCGATAATACCCTGCTAAACCCAAGAAACTTCGAATCTCTATCTACGTCGTCGGCGATTTCCAATCGCGTACGGCTTGAACTTTAGTGGGGTCGACTCTGATTTCTTCTGCTGTGATAATATGTCCAAGGAAATTCACTTCCTTTAGCTAAAACTCGCATTTGCTAAACTTAGCAAACAATCGTTCTATTCTCAACGTCTGTAGAATGGTTCTCAACTGTTCTTCGTGTTCTTGCTCGTTCTTCGAGTACATGGGAATATCATCGATAAACACCAAAACAAACTTATCGAGATAATTGTGGAAAACACGATTCATCAAATCCATAAAAATAGTTGGTGCATTCGTCAAGCCAAATGGCATTACTACGAACTCGTAGTGGCCATACCGCGTTCGAAAAGCAGTCTTGGCTATGTCCTTCTGATGAATCTTCAATTGATGATATCCTGACTTCAGGTCAATCATCGAGAAAACACTGGCACCTTTCAGTTGATCGAACAAGTTATCGATCCTGGGTAAAGAATACCTATTCTTGAAGGTCAACTTGTTCAACTCTCTGTAATCAATACACATCCTTAGATTTCCATTCTTCTTTTTAACAAATAGAATTGGCGCTCCCCAAGGAGATACACTAGGTCGAATAAAACATAGGTCCAAAAGCTATTGCAATTGGATCTTTAACTCCTGCAATTCTTTTGGGGCCATTCTGTAAGGTGCTTTTGAAACAGGTGTTGATCCTGGTTCTAGCTCGATGGAAAACTCTAATTATATGTTCGGAGGTAGCCCTGGTAATGTTTTAGGAAAAACATCATGAAATTCTCTAACCACGAGTACATCTTCAACCTTCTTTTCGGACTTGACATCAACATTCAGATACACAAGGTAAGCACAAGCTTCCTCGTTCTTCATCAGCTTCTCGGCTTGTAAAGCTGAGATCATAGGAACATGGCTTCTTCTCTTCTCGATACCATAAAAATAGGTAGGTTCTCTTCCTGGTGGCTGAAATGTTATTTCCCTTCATTCGCATCGTATCGTTGCATAAAGCTCTGTTAACCAATCCATTCCTAATATAAGATCCACGTCCTTCATGTGAAACAGCTACAACGATCTCGCTCTAAGCTTAAGGGATCTTAGTTCGAAATCTATGTTAGAACACACATGAGTGACAACGGTAGCTCCACCCAATGGGGTAAGCACTTTTAGATCTTATTCGGCACGTTCTCTGCTGAGCTTAAGAACATCTACACATGATGTTTAAATAAAATAATGTGAAGCTCCTGTATCGAAAAGGATTTTGATAGGTACACTTATCAATGTACCCATACCTGTCAAGTTGCTGGCGTTGTTCTCGGGTTGGTTTTGAAAGAGGGCATACGCGTTTTGGTATTGAGGTTGGTGCGCTCGTGGCATCGACGGTTGTGGCTGCAGCGGTGGCGACAGTTATGATTGTAGCAGCGGTGCAGGCTGATGTGGCGGCATTGCAATCTGTGGAAACGGTGGCTATGGATATCCACTTACGACTTTCATTGATTGCATCTGTCTCGGATGACTTTGCTTTTCTTCGTCACTAGCTGTTCTCTGAGGGTTCGGGCATTGAGTTGCATAGTGGCCCACTTGTTCACATGCATAACGATTGTTACTTCCCCATCTGCAAACTCCAGAATGTACTTTGTTACATCTGGGACACGTCTGCATTCTCGACTGACTTGGGAAAGATTGTCGCTGCATAAACTGACTCGACTTCTGCCATTGTCTCTTGTTTGGGAAGGTCTTATTCTCCCAATTCTTTTTCCTTCTTTAACTTATGATCTGTAAGAAGCAATCTTAGCGGGGCTTAAATCTGAAATGGTACTGAATTTGGATATGGCGTCATTTTGTCTGGTTGTGTTCCGACCAAATTGTTCTTTTCAGTCGCTCTCAATAGTACGAGGTCCTTATAGAATGGTAAGGTCAACCCAAGTCGAATCTCTCGAGGAAGACTTAACAGGTCTACGGTTTTATGTCAAACACAGAAGCAGAAAAGAAAAACTAACGTCCTAACATAAAGGGGGCTGTCACGAAAAGGACAAAAGCAGGAAAATAAAATAAAGCAGAGAAAGCGGATGCACTTGGACAACAATAGGAATTGACGATACACGGAATTGGAGACGGTATTCTAGGGTTCGAATCTATCCTCGCTATTAATGAATCAAAGACCCGCACACAATGCATAAAACACCCACGCCTCTCACCAAACGGTCAACACTAACTAATCTCTCGATTACGTCAACGTTAGACTCGAACTTAATGACAGGGGATCTCTCAATCAACCCACCATCAACTACGAAGGATATTTTACTACAAAGCACACGATAGCAAAACCCTAACCGCATATATCATTTATTCGACAACAAACCAATCTCTCGATCACTTTCATTGTCAAACTTATATTTAATATAAATCTGCTCTCGCATATCTTCATAATCAACATAAGCATACAATCAACCTACACTATTCTTTCGAACACCATGCATGAAGATCATAAAATAAACAATTGGATGAGGAATCATAAATAATCAATTCAACAATCACAATTCAAGACGAGAACAATTAAACATATATTTCTCAACAATTCATAATTCATCTCATGATAGAAATAAATCCAATCCCAATTACATAGACATAATCAAAATCAGGAAAACTTACAACCATTCATAGACAAATTCGTCTTCCAAAATCCGGAATCGTGCAATCCCAATTGTTAATCCAAAGTACAAGAATTAAAAGGAAAAGGAAAAGGAAAAGAAAAAGAAAAGAGAAAAGAAAGAAATCGCTTAAGAAACTGACGAAAGAAATAAAATGAGAACTACGTTTTCTCGCGTGCGTTTCAGAATTTATATCGAGCAAAAATTAACTCCCAACGCCGGACGCGACGCAACGCTGACGCGACGTAGCGTCGGACGCGAGGAGTTTCGACCGAAGACATCAGCACCCCAACGCCGGACGGAGCTGCGCGCCGGCGCGCTTTCTGAGCTTCGACGTCCGGCGCCGGGGCCGCGGCGTCGGACGGAGCTGAGCGTGAAACGAACGCGAGGTTGGCGCGGGCAGGCGAAACGCGGCGCTATGGAGCGGAATGGGCGGCCAGGCTGGCGGCCGCCACCAGCGCGGATGGAAGGTGCGGAGAATTGGCGCTGGTCTGGCGCTAGCCACCCGGCACGGACGGAAGCCGCGGGCGCTGCTGGGGAAGCGGCGGCAACCGCGCCGCATTGCGGGCACGCGGCTCGCTCGCGCTGCCTGGGGTGACGTCTGCGACGGGCGGGTGCGGGCGTGCGCGCTGAGCGACGCACGCGGCGGGTGAGGCGGCGTGTGCGCGGCGCAGCGCGCCGACGGGCAGACGCAAGACGCACGTGCGTGACCGTTATCTTGGCCCGTTCTCCTTCGTGCAATTCCGATTTACGACGGTTTTCGCCTACGAACTCCTGTCGAGATGCTCTTCATTATACTTGATCTTTGGTAGATTCAATTCATCCTATTTTATGCCATTTTTCTACAAAACATCGAAATGAGCCAAGTAAGTCCGAATCAATAAATATTAATCAAACCAATGGCATAAACAGGATAAACCACTTAAAATGACACACAAAACAGTACCAAAAATCCGCACAAATTCATACAAAACAGGTTGCATTTCCATCTCCATATCTAATGCACGATTCAAGGTTTCTACATATGATATTGGAGGTTGGCTTGCCAAAATAATTCTGATCTCTTGGCATAAACCAGCACGAAACAATTCTGCTATTTTCTCATCTATCTCAACTTAATAAGGAGCATAACGGGCTAGACTGCAGAATTCACGATCATATTCTGCCACAGTCTTCTTTCCTTGCTTCAGTTTTGCAAACCCAATCTCTTTCTGTTTGCGATAACTTCGAGGTATATACTTTTCATAAAATTCTTCCTTGAATTGTTCCCACGTAAACCTTTCCAATTGCTCAGGAGAAAGAACTTTCTAACGTGATTCCCAATAGAAATCTGCAGACCATTTTAACTGGAAAGATATACAAAGAAGACACTCTCGATCAGAGCACTCCAAAAACTTGAAAATTCGCTCTACAGAGCGAAACCATTCTTCAGCACAGCTGGGTTACCAACTCCATTGAAAGATAGAGGATACTCACGTAGAAAAAGCTCTGTAATTCTACGATATGTTTGAGGATGAGAAGGTACAGGTGAATCCTGAGGAGAATTTGCACTTTCTTATTCCTCATCTTCAGGATGAGGATTTCTTCTTCTGGTGGCATACTACATTGCAAACGAATATCAAAATGCAGCATATCTTGTTTATGAAAAGCGGTAAAAATGTTTTCAATCAACAAATAGGTTAAAATCTTCACAATTGCTTATCACAAGGTTATGATATGAAATAACACAGCTGGATAGCAAAATGATCATATATATCAACGAAAAAATTACCTCTTTGAGGACTTCTACAAAAGCAGGGAAAACTTTGCCATCTGAGCGTTTTCAGGCATATAGATGCTTTGGCATCTCGGGCAAAACACATCCGGTACGGTTTCTCAAGCACTCTACCGCATCATAAGATATCTATAAGCATCACTAGTCTATATATATATAAATATATAATATATATATGCATCCATACTATCTACAATTGTCTGCATCCATCTTGCTGCTACTAGCTTCACTCTGCCCACAAAAGGCTGCCATCATCATCGTTGTCTTCTTTCATCTCTACTACTTTGTTCTCACTACCATCAACGGTTTCATTGGAGTCTGGCATCTCTACATCTTTCTCAATCTCATGAGTTAGCGGATCAATAGCACTCTCGGGAAATGAGTAAAGGGAACTACTCCAGGGTAAAAGATATCATGATCAATCACAAAAGATATTTAGCTGATATCTAGGCGCTGTAGCTGTGCTATGCCAACCACTGGTAAAAACTTAGGTTCATACATGAAAGATCTTGAGACACCTGGGGGTCTCGACGAACTAGCTTGAGTCTCTTCTGGAACCTCTAAAGAAGAAGTCTCAGAAACATGAGAAAAGAGAACAGACTGAATCCGTGTAGGAATCTCAAGAGATGCGAAAGGCTGACCATACCAATCTAGGTCAATAGGAAATATCTCAGTACCGAGATAACAGTAATCAAACTGTATAGGATCTACATCAGACTCGGGTATAGATAACTGATTATCTAGTAAAGATTACTTTATCTCTAGAGTAGGGGTACTAGCATCCTACTTAGGAATAGAAGAATCAACATCAATAGGTTTAAGGTCCTCATCATCATCATCAGATGTAAAGGAAATGTTACCAGCCAACTGGAGCTGATGAACGGCTGAGATTAAGTCTGCAACAGGGTGAAAGGAGCTAAAAAGAGGACTCAAGTAAATATAATACTGAGAACTGATGGTAGCTAGGAGTCTGAGAAAATCAGCTTGCTCAGAAGCTACAATACCAGGTTCAATATAATCAATGACAACAAGAAGATACCAATCTTGACACTCCTTAGGCAATAAAGAAATCAACTGGAGTATTCCAACTAGTCCCGATACGTCGTGCTTAGATGCCTCTCTCCACAAGTGATGGAATTAGGCTAGAAATTCGGCCAAGGTAAGTTGTTCATCTGGTGTATACAGATAGAAGAGCTCTCTGATCCTTGTTGATAACGACAAATAAGTCGTACTCTTCCGAGCTGTTCGGACGGTCCTCGCCATCCTATATAAAAAGAATGCTCAGATATTTGCAGAAAACATACTCATGTTGCTCTGTCGTATTTTCTCAGGATCGCTTCTCAATTTTAGCTCATAAAGAAATAATGCATTTCAAGCATACAATCACATGTAGCAATTCATTCAATAAGGTATATACTCAACATCAACTCAATTCATTCAATAAGGCACATGCTCAACCATCAACTATGATAATCATAATCATAAGCTCTTATCTGGTGAGCTAGAGATGATGGAATTGGAATGCTGAGCTTCTCTTAAGAACAACTGACTTTATAACTCATATTCGCAAAACAGAATCAGAAACTGACTCCATAAACTC
The DNA here is from genome assembly GCA_036937905.1 of Salvia rosmarinus. Classification (NCBI taxonomy): domain Eukaryota; kingdom Viridiplantae; phylum Streptophyta; class Magnoliopsida; order Lamiales; family Lamiaceae; genus Salvia; species Salvia rosmarinus. Next base: position 33,663,914 of record CM072816.1, on the reverse strand, counting down.
AGATTCTCAAAACAGAGTCAAACAACTTACTCCATAAGCTTAGATTCTCAAAATAGAGTCAAAAAACTGACTCTATAAACTCAGATTCTCGAAACAGAGTCAAACAACTGACTCTATAAACTCAGAATCTCAAAACTGAATCGAACAACTGATTCTATAAACTCAGATTCTCAAAACATAATCAACTCAAAAGAATTTACATGCTCAAGGTGCCCAAGCTGCACAAGACTGACAAAGATTCATAAGTTCAGAACTCCAAACAGCGCACAAGCTGCACAAAATTCACAAGGATTCATAGGTTCAGAATTCAAAACTATGCACAAGCTGTACAAAAGTTCACAAGGATTCACAGGTTCAGAATTCAAAACTATGCACAAGCTGTATAAAATTCACAAGGGTTCATAGGTTCAGAAATCAAAACTGCTATGATACCATTACTCACAGCCCGATCCCTTAACCATTAACTAGTTAAGCAATTAGCCCACGACGAGAGGATAACGAAAGAAACGAAAGGAATAACGACAAACATCAACAATCTGATACCACAAGTTAAACAACCTGACAAAGAATATAAGTATTGAAGCATGCTTTAACCACAATAAAAATTAGCAACGGTTCAAAAGCAGGATTCACCAATAACTTCAAGGCATTTTATACAATTTTGGATTCAACAAAAACAATCCAGGACACTAAAAATAAATCCTTGTTCACACAAGTACATCGACATCATAACAGCAATGTCGAGATCACAACAACAATATAAAGACTGTCATCAGGACTAAGATCAATTCGGCAAAGCAAAACACAACAACAAGTAAAGGCCAAAGTTCGGCAACGAGAAGTGTGACTGAGAATCATGTATGAGGACATAAGACTCTGGGCAAACAAAATACGACAACAACAATTGAACAATATCATCATGAGACAAAACATCTAGAGAAGCTCATTTGCACAACATTCGATTCTAGTATCCTCTCGAGCTCATCCTGCACATTTAGAAATACATGTAGGGCATGACTACAAAAATGCACTCAGTGGGCATATGTCGAAAATATTTGAAACATTGCTCTTAGAGCTATAAGATTGACTTGCCACAACATTTGCAACACACGAGAGTTTTAGTAAAATAACATGTGCATGCTTCTTAAATAAACTTACTTGCTTTCATGCTTATACATATCTATGATGCAGCATTTAAAATGCATCTACAGATAATTATCTCATTCATAACAACCATATCTACGCACTCTGGTGTTAAGAAGTAGGTCTTCTTCTCAAACACTGTGACCGGCCAACTTACGCTAGCTCACGATCACCTTTGTGTACACAAACCCTTACTAGCAGCTTGTCCAGCATAGGATCGATATCTTTCATCTCTCGTAGATAGGGAAAATGCATCAAGCTCAAAATCTTGGTAAGTCAATCAACTTTTCATATAAATGCATATCATATCATTTTGTATGCAAAAGCATATCATTTCACATGTTTAGAAAAGATTTTTACCCACCTGGCAACAATTACTCGGGTGGACTGTACTTTCTGTCCTTCACATCTTTCTTTTTTTCACTTGGTCCTTCAATCAACATAGAGTAGCATATAATCATACCAAGAATCAATCAAGAAGAAAAACTCTTTATCCTATCTAAGTCGTCAACAAGACTATAACTTCTTGATACTTAAGACTCTATGGTCAATAAACACTTGGACCATTGCATCCTCTAACATCTAAAAATATAACAAGACTTAACTAAGTCTCATATAACTAAATAAGCATAGAAGACAACAACATGCTTAAACCATCTAATCTTAGCCAAAAACCAACAAATCCTTACAAACATAGCTTATGACCAACGTGAAAAATCACGTAAGATATCATCTAACATAAACGAACCTCTATACATGTTCAACTATCATCAAAGATCATCAATCTACCATCAAAATTCCAAGATCAAAGCTTTAGCACTGAAAACCCAATTTGACGTCAAACTAAAAAATTTCATCTTTTGAATAAGTCGGCAGAAAAATCCGAATAAATCATTTAAGCATTATTTATATCATAGAATTCAAATATGAAGTCAAAATGATCAAATAAAATAAAAAAACCTACATTATATGGGCTCAAAGTTTCACGAACGGGGTTTCAACATAGGTTCGATTTCAATCATTTTCTTACTCAAACATGTTTATATTTACCCAACAACACATATATGAAGGAAAATAAATCATATAAACATTAAACATTCAAGATCAAAGCCTCCATAGTTTTGAAAATCACAAAATTCAAGAATGTTCTTATGCTTGAAAATTCAACATTAAACAACTCATAGTCGATGGATATAACACAATATCAAGAGATAATTGAACAAAACATGCTCCTTCAAAAAGTCCAAAATGACCAAAAATTCAAGAGGAGCATAAGATCATGTTTTTCGATTTTTCAAACCGTGAATACGTTCTAAAGATGAAGATCTACTTTAATACGAAGACAGATCGTGATTTCAACGGCTAGATCTTGCTAGAAATAAGCTTGAAAGGTCAACAATGGAGTGTGTGTATTGTGTGTGTTCCTTGGCTGATTTCGAGAGAAAGAGAGAGAAAGTGAATAGTGAAAAATGCAGTGTAATCATGCTTAAATAGTAAAATATCTGATATACTGTTTTCACACTTTTCTTCGCCTTTTGCTCAAACTATTCAAAATACTGAAATGGTTCATAATTCTTTAAATAATATTTAAAAACATATTTATAAATTATTTAAGCCATAATTAATAGATAAATATATCTGGTTCAAAAATTCCTACTGTTCTGATTTCAAACCTCAGCTTCTGATAAATCGCTCCCAACTTGCTATTTTGCTTTTAAAACTCAATACTGGATTATAAACATCAAAATTTGATTATTAAATGCATTTTTGGTCTCAAAAACCATTTTGGATATTCTGCTCTTGATTCGAGTTTATTCAGCAAACACATATCAAAAAGAGTAAAGACTTTGAAATTCTATAACTCTGGACTCAAGACTTCTATGAACACATATCTATCATATCAAGACTCTCGAAATCTAAATCTTCTAATTCTAAGCAAGACATAAGAATCTTATCTCAGATTCTATCGCAATCTCTATTTCAGATTCCAAATGCGAATCTATCTCAGATTCTATCTTCTCGACTCAAAACTTAACATAAAAGTTTCTAGTTTTAACAACTATTCCTTAAGGATTCAATGTCTTTCTTATAAGCTCTTAATCAAGAGCTAAACTCTGATACAGGAGTATGGGTTATTAAAACAAGACTCTTCTTACTTTAATTGATCAGCAATATTGATATCGGTACTGAACTCATCTCAGTACCCAACATCCACTAATCAATAGAAGGTCTAGTCTCGTTTAAAGAAAAAGTTTTAATTTATCTTAATTGATGTATCCTTCCTCCCCTCCCCTCCCCCACCTTACACCAGTACGACCCCAAGGGACCATCAACATATGTGTAGGGATGTCAATTTGATCGAAACAAATGGGTTGACCCGAATAGACCAAGAAAAAAATTAGGATTATGGCTTAAAATTTCTAACCTGATTTTTTATCCCAATTTACCTTAACACAAAATAGCCCAAGATCTAAGTGGGATGACACTACTAAGCAAACTTTTCCTTATTACTTACTTGTGAAACTTCATTAATTTAATTTTAATTTGATACTTAGATTTTGATGCTTTTGATATGTATTTTGCTTTTCTCTCATGCTTAAACGAAAAACATTCTAGCATGAAAATTGCAAAAAGATTTTGCATTAAATGTGTGTCCATCCTTAATTGAGAAAATACAATCTATCTTTTGTTGTAAGAATATGGCTATAAAGGAAATCCATACATGTTAAAAGAAATTTGTAAACTCCCTAACCGTCAGGTAGCCCGAAAACCAAAAATAGTTTGAAATTATCTGAATTGATCTGAAACTGAATAAACTGATCCAATTGACATACACGTAGATGATAATAAATTAGAGACATACTTAAATTAATTACATGAACGTTACAATCAGATATCATCAAATCCATACAATTAGACACAAAGAAGGATGTATATTCTAGAAATCAACTTTACACAATCTGCAAACTGAATTTATTATCATAACCCACCCAGACAGTCCGACGAAATCCAAACAATTAATAGATTTTATCATGCAAGATTGTGTTAGCAACTTTTCCAGGTCTATAAAACCCAACCAATTCTCAATTTCAAACTCAATTATATATTGAATTAAAACTACAGAACAATATATCCATTTCCAAGGATGAAGCTCTCTTTGTTCATTTTCAGTTTTCATTTAGGGCTTGTCATTTCATGCGTCGCTGCAGACTCCAACATTTTCGATGCGATAATTCACCAGGTTTATTTGCAAGTTAATTCATCGATAATTATTTATCCAATTCATTATATCAGATATTATTATTATTTTATTATTATTATTATTATTATTATTATTATTATGATTGAAATCTCATGAAAATATAACTAACTAACAATGTAGAGCAAGACTTGGTGCGTGGTGACGGTAGGTGCACCCAACGATAAGTCGCAAGCATTTTGGACTCAACATGCGATCAATTAAATTGCAAAGCAATCGGACCGGTGGCTCATGTTATCAACCTAATACGTTACGTAATCATGCTTCCTACGTTCTCAATCTATTCTATCGCTCTCGCGCGTGTGCAACTCCGAGATCGCACCCTTCCGTTAATGATCCTTGTAAGTTTATTTTCGATTTTCTTTCTTTTTATTATTTAATTTGCTTGCGTTGTTACTTTTGGCACGCTCTGATGGTTTGATCTAAAATATAAATGCGGTGACAACTCGATCCACCGACCATATTGCTCGCCCATGACATATTTTGGTGGTTTGATTAATTTGATTTGATTTTTCTTGCGACATTCGCGGATGTATTTATACATGAGCTCGAGGATTGATTGCTTGGCACAAGGAAGGGCTTTGAGTTTTAGCAAGAATAAGAATGCATGGAGGATTATGTGAAATGAAATTGAATTGTCAAATATCTTTTCATCTTATAAATCAATAAATGTATCTTTTGAAGCCAATATTCGGATTCCATTGTTACGTAACGCATGTATAAGCATTTGCGATTTCTATTGGTCTAATTGAATTATTGGTAAATTAGATGCAAAATCTTGAGATACAAAATAAGGGTGTGGAAAATCACATAGCATGTGAATCATTACATGGAAACTGAAATGAACTTGAGTCCGAAAGTTTTGAGGATTTCTCGTGAAGAAGAAATTGACTAACTATAAATATTTCAACAGAAAAATATTAAGTGAAATTATAGTTTAAACTAACAATATATTGTGGCTTGTACTTTATTAATTAGTTAGTGATTTTATGACTTGAATTTCACGATTTTTTATATAAAATACACATTACACAAATTAGGATTTTTGACAAGCTTCCGTGACCACTGTATCAATTAACACTAGCCATATTATATCTTTAACACACCCAAAATTTATCAAAGAAATAATAAGATTCACCAGTCATATCCTAGAAAAAAAGAGCCCGAAACATGCTGCTCTATAGGTGTCACGATCGAACTTTGCTAAGGATAGGTAAGCTGGGAAATCATGATCAGTGATAGGGAATCGGAGAGGGGTAGAAAGGTTGAACTTGCTTAACTAAAAGTTCAACTGATGGCATAATTAAAATAAAATCAAGTATTTTACAGCGGAAAAGCATAGCTGAGATACACGTATGAAGATATGTATCTCGGGGCATTCTTTAACTAAACGCGATAAAAGCTCGGCTCTACACTTCACCATTCGATCACATCTCAACTTGCACATTTAAAAATATATTCGTAATGAGTACAAAATATTCAAGGTCACATGCCGAAAGATACACACGTACTTGTATAAACTATAAATTGTCATGTCATATCAACAGTAACGCAATGGATTTTATCTTAAAAGGCCCAAGCTTACTAAATTCTTTTGTGAAGCTAAAGTTCGTCTGATCATGAGACTAAGTTCTCTTATAATCACCATATATGTAATTATCGAGCCGCAGAAGTGGCCACTTCTCATGGTCACTTATAATCATGTGTCGGGAAGGTAGCCACCTTCCATGGACACTGACCGACAATCCGCTAAGATAACTCACACTCCTTGAGTACACTAGCTCGATAGGAAATTGGCCAACACAGACCCGAATTGTTAACTTATAAAGTTGGAATTGCCAACACATATAGGTATCATACATAAATCTCAAATTATTTATAGCAAGATAATATTTGAAAGGATTTTCGCTCAATTAAAGATTTTGAAAACAAAGTAATCGCTGAACGAAACATTTAACTTTGTTTATATATAAGAAAGCCCACCTGATTGCAAAGCTTAATCATGATTCCGCAGACTCCTCATTGTTATTCTATCGTCACTTCCTCGCTTGACCTTTATAGTAAAAATAATAGATAAGACGTTCGAAAAGAATGACAGTTCTTACTGGAAGGAATTCGTGATTTCATTCTATTAAAGATTTTATTAGGGATTTTACTTTCTTCGTAAATTCTCGTGTTATTACTATAAATTATCTTTAGAAATTCTAGCTCGTCATCTAACTGTAGAGTATAAAGAATACTTTAATTAGACAATTGATTAATCTTAAACCGATTGTTAATCGATTTTGGAATATAGCTAAATTTTAATTACTTGCTGAAAATCATTGTGTGTTGTTGCTGGTTTATAATGCTTGTATGTTTTTCATCGGTAAAAATTAGGATACGTGAATGATACTGTTAAAAAGCTATGGAAACTAGTTTAAGCCCGCGCAAACGGAGATCGATTTCGATCATCGAGTTAGGAGAAATCTAGAGAAATCTCAATTTTACTTAAAGTTGGTAAAGCATTGCGAAAATTCAAGATGAATTATTCAGATATAAGGCATCCTCTTGAATTCAAACGTGCGACACTTGACATGTGAATTCAAACGTCGATAACTCATTACTAAGTCGAACAAAATTAGTCCCCATTGAGCTAATCACATTCCTCGCCTCTCAATCCAAACAATTTAATTAAGCTAGAAATTAAATATGTAAATCATAATTCTTATGATAGTCAATTCAAACTTAATTAAATTATTGTACTCCACTAATCATATATTTGGCATAATTATACTATATAAATTAATTAAATCTCTAAATTTAATTAATCATTCCATAATTAAAACTAAATACATGACAATCATGAGCCCAATTAATTGTTGGGTAGGCCTAATACCATTTATTAAGAATTAGAGGTCCAACTCATATTAATTAGAACCTCGCAATCCAAACCTACTTCATTTATAAATAAAGGCCCACTTTATAAAATTTAATAAGCATTAAAACCCAATTGACTTAATTAGGCAAGCCGCAAGTTTAATTAATCTTACTGAGCTAATAAAAATATTAACCCACCTATCTTTACTTAAACTCAAATTAGGCCAAGAAAATAATTCAAGCTTCACCCAAAACCACATTGATTAAATTCGAATGGGCCAAAAAATAAATGATCGAGCCCATAATAAACTTAAACCACTAAGGCCCAATAAAATAAAATAAAGCCCAACCTAAAGCCAAAGAAACCATAATCCTACTCTCCCTTCCTTTTTGATCTCTCTCTCTCTCTCAAGTCATTTAGACACACACACATCTCATCTGTCACGTTGCCCTCTTTTCGCCTCTCGACGAGACATCACGGCTTAAGTCATCGTCTCCGACGACAGTCCTCGTTTCTCCCTTCTCTTATTCCTTTGTCTTCACGCCTCCAACTACCTCTCTTTCTCAGCATTCTCACTGTGCACACACTAGACATATCTCTCTCTCTCTCTCACAATCGCTACCGCCACCTCATTCATCATCGCCGGCATGTCGCCGATGACACCACAACAGATCGCGCCGCTTCATCACTTGCTCTCTCCATTCCTTATCTCATTCTCTATCTGCTTTCCTCAATCTCTCCCTCACGTTCTCGATCCACCGCCGTCAGCCGCCTTTATCGAGTTGTGTCGTAATCTCCGACGATCACTCGCCTAAACCGCACCGCGACAATCGCCAATCTATCGCCTTCACCTCGTCCGCCGCTACTCTACATCGCGCTCACCTCCAGCCATCAAGATCGTGTCGTCGGTGACTTCTTCCTGAAAACCGTAGCAGCCCCGTGCCACCGCCATCCCTACCTTCACTCCTCGGTTGGACGGTGAGCACATCGCCTTGCTATTTCCAAATTATTTACCGAGCCTAAATGGCTCGGTCCACAACCTAGGATCGACTCAATATTTCTTTATGCTTAGAACTTGTGCTTAGGGATGTCAATGAGTGGGTTTTACCCGGACCAGAACAAATAAATAAGTAATGGTTCTGGTTCTGGATCCGACCCATTATACATTGGATCCGGACCTGACCAGGACCATCAACTATGGGTCTCAAGTGGTCCAGATCTGAGCGTGTCTGGAACCAGAACCGGACCAGAACCGGACAAGAACCAGAACTAAAACCGAAATCGTTGCTTTATAATTTAATGTGTTATGAGTGATTTTAAATCGATATGGATAAAACTAGCTCATTTACAGACCTATTTAAACTTAGGCTCGTCAATAGATGGATTTTACTCGGACCAGAACCAATAAATAAGTATTGGTTCTGGTTCTAGAATCAGATGCGGACCTGATCGGACCATCAAACTATGGATCTAAACGATCCGGGTCTAAAGCGGGTCTGAAACCGAAATCGGAACCAGAACCACTGCTTGAAAATTTAATGGTTTTGAACGGTTCCGGATTGGTCCGAGTAAAATCCACCCATTGACATCCCTACTTATGCCTATTGTTTTCTTTATTAGTTTTCGGTTATGAGCACGTAAAATAGTTCTATTGATTCTAAAATTTGTAGTACTATGATGTAAATCTTGGGGCTCAGAAACTTGAATTAATTTGAAGTTATGTGAGCATTCATGTAATAATTATGGCATATATAGAAGTGTTTATCAGATATGTTCGGTTTTATCTTATATAAGCATTGAACTAGAGCAGAGAAGAAATAGGAGTAACCTTAGTGAAGATGCTCGTGTTACTTGAAATCGGTGAGGAAAAGGATGATCTTCCTTGAGAGTTGATGTTGTTGTTCCCTCTCATGTGTTGTCGATTGAAAAGGAATGGAGTGTTGTTTATAGATATCTAAATTTGTTGCTACTTGATATACAAGTACATGCTAGTGATTTGAAAGGAGTAGGTATGCAGGAAATGTACTCTTGATGGAAATGGTTGAATAAAGTTAATGGAAATAGGAAAATTGATTAGGTTTGGGGTGAAGTATGATGCGATAATTTATCGTGATATATATTTCATCTTAGTGATGTATGTTCTGCATTAATCCTGCGACTCTTGATAATTGATTCCCATTTAATTTGATTTTGTAAATTTATCGAGATCGATTTGCTAATTCTCAATTAACGATTGTCGAGCGCATAAAATATGTAACTATATATCTCGTAAAATTGGAAATACAAAATTATCATCTCGATTAATTAGTTTAAAGGATGTAAAATCTTTAAATAAAGCTAATTATTCGGCTAATATAGTATTCAAAGATTCGGGGTGTTACAAGAGGTATATATATATATATATAGGATTGGGTTCCCGTAGTACCCGATCCCCAGATAATATGTAGTACCCAATCTAGACCATACATTTTGAACATGTGGCTGCACCATGTTTAACACGAGACAATTCTTTTCTATTCTTTTTATTTCCGCAAGGGGCAAAATAGGAAGAAATCAAATCAGCCTTCTTCTTCTCCTCCTCGGTGGCATCGAACGACGTCGAAGACGACGACGATGGCAATGGCGTGAGGATCTGCGCGGTGGCAAAGACCGACGAAACAACACCAAGATACACAAACACCAGATTTTGAAAGAAAGAAAAAGAAGAAAAAATTTGAGAACAAAATTGATTGACTTTGAGAAAAAAATAAAAGATGAATTTAATAGATGATTGAAGAATAAAGAAAGATGATGGCTATGGTGGTGGTTCTGTAGGGAAATCTGATTTTAACTCTCTCCCGATGATCTATCTTGGATGTTTAATTCACCATACATTGATTATATTCCTAACATGCACATATATAATTAATTGTAACACGTTGGTGTTTTCTCGTGTTTAACTGTGAATTTGTCGGATAAAGAATAGGATCAAGACTCGTGCTTTGATCTTCTGGACTGTATCTCGTTTGCCAAAACTCCAATGCTGAGTGAGAGCAATCTATGGAGAGTACTGCAAAAATTCACATTCTTCCACACCATGAAAATCTAGAAAATCCCAACTATATGAATAGTATAATTTTCGTAAACTTCTTCACTTAGGATTAATGTTTTATTGATTTTCGCTCACCTTATATTTATAATGCAACCCTAGAAACCTATATGGATAGGATCTCTGCATATCTAATAAATATAATCATATCTTTTCAGATAGATAGGATCAGAACAGTGTCCAAGTGGGACTCTCATATGTGTTGGACGATTTTTAGCAGTTCTGAGCCTTGATGGGCCAGCCCAGAGATCAAATGCAAGGAATAAAGATGGGCCTCAAATAAATTAATTATCTTATGTTCAGCCCAGAACATAAATTAATTCATAAACATTTATTCATGCAACTAGAGAATAAATGCTGACTTACCCTTTTATTTTCGAAGTTGAGTCGGACTTACACTTAGACTTCACGAATCCCCGTATTTAAGATATCCAACGTCCATTAATTATTTATAGTGTTCTAACTGCTTAAAATAATTAATCTCTTTAATTCCTTGAGTAGTACCACTCAACCTTATTATTGTACTTGAGATAACTCAACCTGCAGAGTTTAGTATAATAAATATTTTGAGCTCCTTAAGGGGACGTCATCATCCTAAATGGATACGGTGACTCGATACAGGTAACTAGCATGTCATACAAACATTGTCACCACCAAAATGCAGAGAATATTGGGTTATCTCATGTAACCCTCCCCCATAACAAGTCAAAGTGATGGTCAACAACTCATACTCACCTAAAACATTGTCGAGGTTTAGATCAACGTAAAGTCACCGAGATCTAGGTTCTTCACGACGGTCAGATAGAAGAACTCATCTCATGTGATCCATCAGTACGTCAGAGACGTACTAGTATGGACAAGCAACCAAGTCAAGTCACTTCTTATCTATACTGAAGCCTATACCGACAACTCGTCCTCAAGTTGTCTCAGCTGAGATCCTCTTTATATCTCATTAAGCTTGACCAATCATACAAACTTCTGTGATCTTCTACACACTGTATGATCTAACTTATATATGAAATAAAGGGACATACATATGCAATCATGTAAACAATTCAGATAGGAGATTGTAATAGTGGTAACAGAATCATTATATACAAGCTCAACAAAACTGCTTCTAGTATACAAATCCAACAATCTCCCACTTATTCTAAAGTAAACTTTTAGTATACAATGTGTCTCTCTACTAGCTATTACAAACAACACCATCACTTTGCTTCTCCCACTTTTACAAAAGTTTCCTTTCTAAGTGGGGGCAATCTTGTGCAATCCAAGTCCTCGAACATGCTCGTCATAGACTTTTTGCGACAGGCTCTTCGTGAATGGGTCAGCTAGGTTATCCGCAGTACCAATCTTCCCAATCAGCACGTCTCCCCATTTTACGATTTCTCGTATGACATGGTACTTTCTCTCTATGTGTTTGGTCACCTTGTGGGTCCGTGGTTCCTTCGAGTTTGCCACTGCACCTAGGTTATCACAGTACACTATGATACTCTTGGGAAAACGAGGTACCACATCTAGATCCATGAAGTATTTCTTGAACCATACCGCCTCCTTAGCAACCTTCGAAGCAGTTACATAATCGACTTCTATGGTAGAGTCCGCAATGCATCGCTGTTTTGCATTCCGCCATGATACGGCTCATTCTCCCAAGGTAAACACATAGACTGAGGTAGAATTTTTCTCATCACGGTCAGTTTGGAAATCCGAGTCTGAATAACCCAAAGGCATTAGACTTACTGTTTTGTAAACTAGCCTATAATCTCGGATCCTTTTCAGGTACTTGAGTATATGCTTTTGTGACGACCCGACTTCTCAAAGATGTACGGATCATATGGATCGTCACTGGTATGATAATGCAGCGGATATATACATAACTAATCAATACAATTAACCATTAAACTTCTCATAAATGCATGAATCAAGGAATATCTTTGTTTAATCTGAACCCAAGTCACGTAAGGACTTGCCAAAGATTCAATATCCAAATATAACCTAGTCGTATGTAATTCAAGGGATGAGGTACGACCTCAAGTTCAATACGAAAGTGAATAGTAGTTATAATTAAAAGACACCAAAACAATATCAGAGTTTGGCAGTAAAAATGTGTGAACATGCATATGACGATACATGCCCAAGGTTCTAGAAATCCTTTCTATTATACCAACAAAACACCTGCCACTCTGCACCACCTCGCACTCATTGTCAATCCCTGCTCAACCTGCACATCAAAAACGAGATGCAGGGCTAAGTACAAAAGTACTCAGTGGACTTATTACCGAAAACATTTTCTTTGTAAAGTTATTGAACTGCCCACAATAGCGCATGTTGATTTTAGTTGAAAAGACTCATGCCTATCAAATATTTTATCATTTTCCAAAAAGTGTCCAGTCGGACTATTTCATCCACGTTGTTCAATATCTGATCATTCATTCATTCATTCATTTATTCATTAGCGCACTATGGAGGTGGCCACCTACACATAGTCGCCGTGACCGATCGAGGTAGCTAACCTTAACACACAGTCACACGTGTACACAATCCGTGTTAGTCCTTAACTAAGTCGGATCCGATCGTTACCCTTTTTTAACGTTGGTGGACCAACACATTCACATACCACATTGGATATACCAATCTCAGATAGAATCATAACAAAACATAAACATTTGGCAGTCAATAACAGTTTATGTAATAATATTTCTTAAAGCTTTCTTAAATCATGCTTTGAGATAGACATGCATGTCATTTTTGTTTCAAGAGAGCCCACCTGCTAGTCCGAAGCTAATAGTTCTAAGTCAGTAGGGTGTGATTGTCCTTTCTTACCAACTGGGTACGACCAAACCCTTCATAAGAAAATAGCCTTTCTTAGATTCTTTCTATCGATCGAAGATCGTTTATAAATTACGACTTAAAGTTCCCAATTAGGGTTTCTTTATGGTTTCATGTGATGGTTTTTAAGATAATTTCTATTATCTTACATTCTCAATTTCCAAACTATATTACTTCATCTTTCATAGATGTACCTCAACTTATGAGTCATATACTCCGAGTCTATCCTCGACTCTTAGCCTTAGTGTTCTTCTAAACGTTATTACGTTATAGATTGTTGGTACTCAAGTTATGATTGGTGTATTAGGATATTCTCAAGCCACTAACTAGACTTAACAATTATAGTTACGTCCTAATAGGTTATGCTTGACGGCTTGTCGTATTAACACGACGAATAAAGAGGAGTCTTGACTTATGATTCGAGATATCTCATACCATCGCGTATGTAAATACTTAGGAATTAATGAAGTTCTTTGTGAATACTAACTCGACCTTTGAGACATAAGGATGGACATCTTATGTTTGAATCTAAGCTTGCAATTTTCTACATTGTTTGTTTCTCTTAGCTCGTCGGAGATTGTGTAAGTTATATAATCGCTATTCGTATCGAGATGTCTTAATGCTCAATCTAATGTCGTAATAGGTTGTCGTCGTTGAGTATTCACATTGTAAGTCGGCTTTTGGTTTCTTTACTTAGGAACTCATGTTTGAGTATCCTATTATCAATAGAAAACCCTAAATCGTGTCTAACTTCGATTCTCTTTAATTCCTTCTTAAGATATCAAAATTTGTCGATTTCTTTTGGATTCTCGTACATAAAGTACTATGTTGTTTACGTTTGAGGTTTTGTTTGTCGACATAACATAAATATAACCATACAACACCATACACAACATAAACCATACTAAAGCATTAGAAAACCCTAATTTCTAACATAATACACAACTATTGTGTATGTGTGCATGAGTGTTCCATTCATTCATCATAATCACAACCATTCATTCTAAACTTATAGATTAACTACAATGACATCATTCACAATTAAAATCAACTCATACTTAACCATTTTGCTATATTTTTGATAATTAGCAATAATTAGCATAAGTATCCAATAAATTCTAATAAAATCATGATATGCTCCTATCATGTTACAGAATTTAATTATCAACTAAATATCATCAACAAAATTAAATCATGAGCTAAAATAGAGCATTATTTTTCTGCATTTATGAATATTGAACATTTGTGTTCAATAAATTCCACACACCTCATAACATATTTATAATATGCATTAAACATGGAATATTAACTTTAAATAACAACTAAATATTTGTAATATGAACTAATGCTTGGAATTTTTGGTCTTCACACACATATTGTATATGTATTCAAAAAATTCCCAACAAATCATAATAGATTCATATTATTTCCAACAAATAAAAATCAAATAAACTTTAAAATATATTCTATTATTTTCGAACATTTTGAGCAAAAATAGGAGGAGTGTTTCAATAATTACAAAATTAATATATGATATTCATATCATATATTAAACACTATACCTCAACTATTTTTCAACAAAAAAATCAAAATAATTTTTAAAAATTAATATATATTTCGGCCCTAACAAAATAAATAGGAGAAATAATTCAAAAATTCTCATTTTTATTCTATATTCTCCTAACACATCAACAAACAACAATATGAAATAACATTAAAAAACATGCTTTATCTTCTATGAAAAAAATTCTAACAAAAATAAAAAAATATTAAACATGCTCTAAAAATTCTCATCTTTATTCTATATTCTCCTAACACATCAACAAACAACAATATGAAATAACATTAAAAAAAAACATGCTTTATCTTCTATGAAAAAATTCTAACAAAAATAAAAAAATATTAAACCTGCTCTAAAAATTCTCAAACTGTAATGAAAACCTTAGAACATATTTCTAAACATATTTCATTCATGGCTTGAGAGCATTTGATGGCTCAAAAGTCATGAAGAAAATGAAGAACAAAAATTAGGATTCTTTATGAAATAAATTCAAAAAAATCTAAAAAATTCTACTCCATTAAAAATGGAGAGAATGATGAATATTACCTTTTATGGTCTTAGAAAAATTATTTGGGGGTTGGAATGGTTGGGAAAGAAGGATTAAAGCTTAAGGATTT
Organism: Salvia rosmarinus; assembly: GCA_036937905.1. NCBI lineage: Eukaryota > Viridiplantae > Streptophyta > Magnoliopsida > Lamiales > Lamiaceae > Salvia > Salvia rosmarinus. The sequence goes on along the minus strand of CM072816.1, from coordinate 33,648,557 downwards.
GAAAAATAAAGAGAGAATTTTGGGGTTCTAAAGAGAGAGAGAGAGGCACGGTTTCCTTACTGTAAAATGGCAGAAAATGGCTGTTGTGAGCCTATATGAGTGGTCCATTGTGGTGGTTGGGAGAAGACTAGTCAAATTACCCGATTTGGCATGTTAATACCGACTCTTTAAGTTTTATCGCGCTTTCGATTGATTTCTCGGAACCTTAAGATTTTATGTTCTTAATTAGCCTTAAAAAGACTTATTTCATAGTTTATAATAATTTCATGAAGTTCGGATGACATCCGGTGAGTCAATTTCGAATTATCGCGGAAAAACAGCGTCCGGTGATTAAATTATGCTCATTCGAAATTCCATTGAATTCTTGAGCTTTCATAACTAATTTGAGTTTTATAAATCATTTCTTATTGATTTAGACCCTTGGTTCAAGGTTCGGTTCGTTCGAATCAGTTTAGGGTTTTTCCGATATATATTCCCGGCGTTCGGTTAAGTTGTTCAGGAATTTCGTTCAGAAATTGATTCTTATGAATTATAAATTCATAATAATATATTCCTCCATGATTTTGATTGTTATCATAAATTTTCATAATTAGCACGGACTGAAAGTTGATCCGGCTCATGAATAGTACTTTTGAGACTGACCGGGCAAGCATGCCCGAAAATTCCAATTCTTTGGCTTCTCACATGTTTTCGCGAGACGATTTTAGAAATGAAATCCTTTTTTGAGATTCATTCTCGATTTTTCATTCTATGTTCAGGTTATTCAGAAAACCCTAATCCGGTAAGACTAGTCACTAGTTTTTTATTTCTCTAGTTTTCGATCTCCGACTCGATTCTAATTCATTTCGTTGGTTACCTTAAACATAATTAAGGTATAAGCACCACAAGTAATTGGTTTAAGCATCACTAATAAAAGTTTTAAATTTTTCGGGTTATTACATACCATTCCCCTTAAAATAAATTTCGTCCCGAAATTTGCTAACCTTGGAAAAGATCTGTGTATTTCTCTTTCATAGCTGATTCTAATTCCTAGGTTGTTTCTTCTTGTCCATGGTGTCTCCATAGAACCTTTACTAACGGTATCTCTTTGTTCATTAGCTTTTGTATACGTCGGTCCAAGATTTCTGTAGGCAATTCTACATAACTCATATTGTCATCGAGGACAATATCTGTCGGCGGTATTACATAGCTAGGGTCATGTATGTACTTTCTGAGTTGTGAAACATGGAACACATTGTACATGTTTCCAAAACTTGACGGCAATGCCAGTCTGTAAGCTGCTGGCCATATCATTTCCAAAATTTCATAGGGTCCTATGAAGCGTGGTCGCAGACTTCCTTTGATTCGAATCTCACGATCCCTTTTGATGGGAGATCTTCAACAAAACTTTATTTCACACTTCAAAATGTAGATCGTAAATGTCGTTTGTCGGCGACGACTTCTGTCGGTCTTGGGCCTCCTTGATCCATTGGCGGATCGTCTCACAATCTCGATCATCTCCCACGAGTCGGGACCTAATACTCTTCTTTCTCCCACTTCATCCCAAATGAAATGGTGATCGACATTTCTTTCCATAAAGCGCTTCATACGGGCCATTCAATAGTTGCTTGGTAGTCGTTGTTGTGGCGAATTCTACAAGTGGTAATACTTGTTCCCAACTTTCTCTCTATCGAGGACAACAGTTCTCAACATGTCTTCAAGCGTTTGAATGGTCCTCTCGGATTGTCCGTCCGTTTGTGGGTGGAGCGATGTATTGAAATGTAGTCAATTCCCAATTCCTTTTGCAAGCTCGTTGCAAATCGGATGTAATTTTGAATCTCTATCGAGCGTGATAGTCTTGAACTCCATGTAAGCGTCGACTTCTTGAGCGTAAAGCGTGCTAATATGTCTATCCATGTGTTATCGAAATTGGTAGAAAATGCGCTCTTGGTCAAACGATCGATGATGACCCAAATAGCGGTATTTCCTTTTTGTGATTTGGGTAGCCCGATAACAAAATCCAATGATACGTCATCCCATTTCCATTCCGGTATGTCCAGTGGTTGTAAGGTTCCATACGGTCGCTGGTGGAGTGCTTTCACTTGTTGGCACGTCAAACAACGTTCTACGAATGAAGCTATGTCTCGCTTCATTCCATCCCACCAAAATTTCTCCTTGAAATCTTGGTACATTTTGGTGCTTCCGGGGTGTGTGGTGTAAGAAGTCTCATGGGCTTCTTTCAAGATCTCGCTCTTAAGCCCTTCGTCTTCTGGAATACACACTTTCATGTCATACAACAAAACATCATATATTGCTTCTCTGAAATCTTTATGGTTGTTGTCCTTGATCTTTGCTCGTACTTCCTCCAGCTTTTTGCTCTTCCTCTAGGCTTCTAAGATTCGGGCTCTTAAGTCCAAGATTGCAATCAACGTTGCAATATAGCCTTCTATCATCTGAGACGGGTCCATGACTTCGATGTTCATCTTCTGAAATTCCTTTATAAGTATCTCTTCATGACTGAGGAGACATCCCAAACTAGGGTGAGATTTGCGACTCAAAGCATCGGCTACAACATTAGCCTTGCCTGGGTGGTAATTGATACCACAGTCGTAATCTTTCACCAGTTCTAACCATCTACGTTGCCTCATTTTAAGATCTTTCTGCTCAAAGAAATACTTCAGGCTTTTATGGTCAGTATAGATCTCACATCCAACTCCATAGAGATGGTGTCTCCAAATCTTTAAGGCATGTATGACCGCTGCTAATTCCAGGTCGTGCGTATGATAGTTCAACTAATGTAGGCGTAATTGCCTTGAAACATAAGCAATAACTTTGTCTTCTTGCATCAGAACACATCCTAATCCATTCTTCGAAGCGTCCGCGTAGATTGTGTACTCCTTATCTACTTCGGGTACTGCGAGTACAAGTGCTATCGTCAGCAACTCTTTCAATCTCTGGAAACTAACCTCACACTCGGCGGTCCAAGTGTACTTGATTCCTTTATTTTAACACTTGGGTCATGGGTCTGGCTATCGTTGAAAATCCTTCGATAAATCTTCGATAATAGCTGGCAAGTCCTAAGAAACTCCGAATATCATTCGGTTTCTTTGGTGATTCTCATTCTCAAACTGTATCGATCTTAGAGGCGTCTACTTTGATTCCCTCAGCAGATACGATGTGACCTAGAAATGTCACTTTGCTAACCAAAATTTGCACTTGCTAAACTTGGCAAAGAGTTGCTCTTACCTCAATGTTTGCAAAGAGTTCTCAAGTGCTCTTCATGTTCTCTTGGAGTATATTAGTATCGCTCTTCATCCAAGATTCTTTTCCTTTTAAGTTGTCCCACCCATTCTTTTAGGAAATAATTATCTCTTCAAAAGTTGTGGGACCTACCTCTTTTATCACTTTATTCACTAATATTCTAATAACCGTGCTCTTGGGTGGGATTGAGGTTATTTAATTTGCTTTTTTGGTATGCTCTTGATGGTTTGATCTAAAATATAAATGCGGTGTCAACTCGTTCCACCGACCATATTGCTCTGCCCATAATATATTTTGGTGGTTTGATTAATTTGATTTGATTTTTTTCTTGCAGCATTTGGCAGATGTATTTATACATGAGCTCGAGGGATTGATTGCTTGGCACAAGGGAAGGGCTTTGAGTTTTAGCAAGAATAAGAATGTATGGAGGAATATGTGAAATGAAATTGAATTGTCAAATATCTTTTCATCTTATAAATCAATAAATGTATCTTTTGAAGCCAATATTTGGATTCCATTGTTAAGTAACGCATGTTTAAGCATTTGCGATTTCCAGTGGCCTAATTGAATTATTGGTAAATTAGATGCAAAATCTTGAGATACAAAATAAGGGTGTGGAAAATCACATAGCATGTGAATCATTACATGGAAACTGAAATGAACTTGAGTCCGAAAGTTTTGAGGATTTCTCGTGAAGAAGAAATTGACTAACTATAAATATTTCAACAGAAAATATTAAGTGAAAATTATAGTTTAAGCTAGCTAACTATATTTTGTGGCTTGTACTTTATTTAGTTAGTGATTTTATGACTTGAATTTCACGATTTTTTATATAAAAAAACACATTACACAAATTAGGATTTTTGACAAGCTTCCGTGACCACTGTATCAATTAACACCACCCATATTATATCTTTAACACATACCCTCCATCAAAAATAGAAAGGATAAACTTTCTTCAAAATTTATAAAAGAAATAATAAGATTCACCAGTCATATAGTAGAAAAGAAGAGCCCGAAACATGGTGCTCTAGAGGTGTCACGACCTTGCTAAGGATAGGTAAGCCGAGAAATCGTGATCAAGGATATAGAATTAGGAGAGGGTGTAGAAAGGGGTTGAACTTGCTTAACTAAAAGCTGAACTGATAACGTAATTAAAATATAATCAATTATTTTGCAGAAAAGCATAGCTGAGATACACGTATGAAGACATGTATCTCGGGGCATTATTTAACTAAACGCAACAAAAACTCGGCTATGCACTTCACTATTCCCATCAAGCTCAACCTGCATATTTAAAAATATGCAGGACTGAGTACAAAAGCACTTAGTGGTCACATGCCAAAAAATACATACATACTTGTATAAACTGTAAATTGTCATGTCATCTCAACAATAACGCAAGGGGTTTTATCTTAAAAGGCCCAAGCTTACTAAATTTTTTTATGAAGCTAAAGTTCGTCTGATCAGACTAAGTGTAATATCCCGATTATTTAAAACTAAGTTACGATAATATAAATCGTTAATTAGAGTTTTGTTTCGATAATCGAAATAGTAATTTATCGAAGCCCAATTTCGACTATCCATAATACGAGGATTTTCATATTATATTTATAAACGATTAGTGAATTAAATTTCGATAGTTAGTCTTACGTTATTTTCTAAGCGACGAAACTTAGAATTTAATTCCTTATTATCAAAGGAATGAATAAGATGATTACGACTTTATGTTTAACATTTTTGAGACGATTCGATTATCAAAGTTTTGAGACGATTCGAACGTCAACGTTTTGAGACGATTCGATTATTTAGTATAACGTTTAAAGAATTACAATATTTAAAGTCCTATGATTATTTTATGAAATAAGAGCATTATTTTTATATAATCCTTCATTAAAATAATTTTAGTTATTAAAGGAATAAAGATTTGATAATTTATTCTTATTTTCTAACTGGGGTTCGAAAATTTCATTTTAGTACATAAGATTGTTCTTATTTATTTTTCCTATGATTTATTCTATCATCTAAGACCTATATTATGTTACATTGCTATTAAATGGAGAAAAATAAGATATGTAGCATAATACTACATAGTGGGCGACAACTTTGTCTATAAGTGTGAAAGAGAGGAAAATTTCATCTTTGTGATAGTGATGTATAATTATTATGATGTTAAGATGTTATTAATGTAGATATAAGATATTTATTGAAAAAAATAAAGTGAGATGTGTTGTATATGTGAGATGGCCGAGAGAGTTGTGCAAGTGGGGAGGAAAAGAAAATTCAAATTTGTGTGAAAGTGATGTGTTATGACAATGAAAATGAAAGGTATTTAATGTGTAGATAAGGTGAATGATAAAAAATAAATAAAAAATGAGGAGTATTTGTAAGGGGGATGGCCGAAAGCTTTCATGTGTGAAAGGAAGAATATATTCAATTTCTTTGATAGTGATGGTTAATTAATTGAAAGTGATAGGTATTTCAATTATTTATAAGATAAGATGATATTTTAATAAAGTGGTAAAGTATTTTTGTTTGTTAGTAAAGGTATGGTATTTTAGTAAATATTGAAGTGTAAAATATTGACTTTGAATTAGATATTTTTCTAAGGCATGATTAATGTATATTGCATCAAAAAAATTAAAAAAATCACTCTTTTCCATCCTCATAGTGCCGTGAGTTTTGAAGAGAAAAAGAAAGAAGAATTTTCATAAGCTTGATAAGGGTATGTTTGATAATGATAGGTTGATAATGATATGTAGCTAATGAAGGATAAGATAAGATAAATATCTATCTTATGCCTCCTATTTTGACCGAAAATGTAAGAGGAAAAATGGACAATAGGTTGCTTTAATTATAGCCATGTATTATTTATTTATTTTATTTTCTTAACTTGATTATTAAGTGAGAAAAGATCAAGCACATTTCATTATTCTCTCTCTCAAAACTACCGTGAGCTTAGAAAAAAAAAAGGAGAGTTCTTCAATTCCTCTTCAAATCTTAGTTAGAAAAACATTTTCGTCGATGATCGATTTCGATTAAAAGGTTAGAAATGTTACAAGCTTCTTATATATGCAAAAATATTAGAAATCCATCCATGAAATTTTAAGTTATATGCTTTTGTTATTTTATGTGAAATTTGAGAAATTTTGTTAAATGTTTAAGTTGTTAATTAAATATGTTTATATGATGTTTATAAGCATGTATTATGAATTTGGTACAAAGTTGAGCATGTTATGATTTTTCTCATTAGGACCGAAAATATATAAGAATTATATGTTGATGAAAATGAATTTTAATTGTTGTTTTGAGTATGGATTAATGATAGTTAGTATTGTTTAAGTATGTATGAATTAATTCATAATTTTTGGAAAATATTGGAAATTATTCATGAAATTGTCGAAAATCATAAAGTATGATATATTGATGTGTGATTTGTGTATAATGGATATTATGGCATATTATTGATGAATGATAATAATAATAATAATAATAATAATAATAATAATAATAATAATAATAATAATAATAATAATAATAATAATAATAATAATAATAATAATAATAATAATAATAATAATAATGTGTATGAATTAATTAGAATTTTTGAAAATTGTTTATTAAATCTTTCAAAATTTTCGAGAGCTATAAAGTGAAGAGCTATGATGTCAAATTTTTCTATGTCTAATGTTATTACATATTCTTGATCCTATGTCAATATAGTGTGTTATGTGAATTTATAGGAATTTATGGACAAGTTTTGATAATATTTTAAAAAGTACCAAAAATAAGGAAAAGGGGAAGTTAAAGTTTTAAATATATTTTATCAAGTATAATCACATATTTAGTCCAAAATATGTTTTACACATACTATGAATTTATGGGATTTTTTTAAAACGAGGTATAATATTTTTACGTCGAAATGTTTTGTTAATTGACGTAAGATTTCAAAAAATAAAGTGTTATGTTTAAGTTAGTTCCACATATGTGTTTGTTGAGCATGATTGGTTGTTAATGTGAAAAATCGAGACTTATGGGAATATGATTAGTAATACGTTAGAATTTGAGTATATATATGTAAGTTAATAGCTTCATATATGAATGTTGAGAAATGCATGTGTTTGAAGTCGAAAATGACTTGGTTAAGGTATGAATGTATAAAGTATGTTAATGCGTGAGAAGAATCATGTTTTATGCCTAGTATAAATATGGGTTCTCTGAATAGATATACTAAGACGTGTGAGACGCATTAGAGATATAAGAATATCTCTGTTATAAGATTCGACCTCGTAATTGAAATCATGTTATCGGAAAATAGTTAATATGGGTTATCGTTTGACCTAATTTATTCGTACGAGGTCTTAAGCAATGTTTCGTCTCAGTTAGAAACGAAAGTTTATATGTTAGATTTTTCAATGAAAATACGACCGATGTTCTAAATTAGTTTCTTACGTAAAGGTGGAGCACGAAGGTGAGCGACGAAAGTAAAGGAAAGAAACTTGTTTTGAGAAGGAGAATATACCAGGTGGACTTTTTCTCGAAATGACAATTGTTTTATTTATGATGCTTTCTTCGAAATGAAAAGTCTTTATTTATGATGCTTTCTTTTGAGAAATGATGATGAGATATTATTTAATTACCTGCCCAAAATGTTTATGTTTTATGTATGGATCCTATCAAGTTGTTGGTTCGCTACCAATTATGAATGATAATCGAATTCGGATCCTATGCTAGAAGGAAAATTCCTAGCAAGGATTAACGTGTACACTATGGTAACTGTACTTGCTGAAAGGTTTGCTCAGCCAGTTACGGTGACTGTGTGCTGAAAGGTTTGCTCGGCCGGTCACAGCGTCCGTGGAAGGAGGCCTCCTTCTACGACGTAATATGATGTTATATGAGATGTGATATGGATCATACAGACAGAAAATATGTCTGACCAGACAAGTTTATGAAAATGACAGAAAATGATTAGTAAGCACAAGCATTTCAAATAAAACCTCGTGTGTTACTGATGGGGCAGTGTAATTCAAAGTTATGATAAATGTTTTTGGCATAAGTCCACTGAGTGCATCTTTGTACTCAGCTCTGCATATTTGGTTTTAAATGTGCAGGTTGAGCTAGTGATGCGATGGAGCAGTGTTGAGCAGTAGGAAATCATTTGTCGCTGATAGTAGAACCTTGAGTGCACATCGTCATATATGTACTTCACATGTTTTCCGCTGCAAGAACACTAAGTTATATTTTGAACAGAGAACTAATTTCCTTCAGATTAGTTGAACCCCTTTTATTAAAGATCTGATGGTCTAGTCTCGTATGTAAATTATGTGTGCTTAATCTTAAATGTTTGAAGTTCTAGGAGTTTTCTTGATATATGTCTCATAATTCGATATCCCATGTTCTTTATACGCTTCTTAATTCTCGTTCCAAGTAATAGTCCCTGCTAATCCGTCCTTAGGAATAGTGGGCTGTTACAAAGTGGTATCAGAGTAGTTCGTTTTCCTTGAATCCAAAACTTCCTTCAAAGTCAAGTCTAGATCGAGTCACTAGACTTGTAAGAGGTCAGTCGACTATGCTCAACACTCCATCACATCAAGCTCAAACAGAATGAGGTAAATGATTTCTTCCAGTTTTGGAAATGAAAAGTTTAAAGGTAGAAAATGATTGAAATGATGTTTCAGAAGAAATGAAAGTTATGGAAAATGGTTGAGAATGAAAGTTGTGAGAAATGATTGAAATGATGTTTTAAGTTGTGAAAAGAAAAGAGATATGAGAAAGAGTTGACAGAGATATGAGAAAGAGTTGACAGTGTTATGATAAAGTATTAACAGTGATATGTCAAAAGTGAAATGTTTGAATTCGTGGAATTCAATGAGATTTATTGTTATGAATGAGTTATGTTATTACTGTTTAAATTTTTGCAATTTCAAGTTGTTGAAGACAATGGATATGTTATCCCAAAAGAACATAGACTGTTTAAGACGCATGATCCATTTTGCGAAAGAACATAGAAAGATGAACTATGAGAAATTTATTCCATCCTGAGAACAAAAGTGAGGATGGAAATGAGAACAAAAGCGAGTTGAAATACGAGAACAAAATAAAGATGGAAATGATGATGGCAAAAATGGAATGATGATTTAGAGATGATGAATGTCACTATGCGACAGTGACATGAGTATAGTCTTTCACTTGGATGTTCACACGCGACGGAACTCTAAATTGACTATGACTTTTTCGTTAGAAACGAAATAGATATGTGAGCAAAGAATCAATTAATGCTAGTATCATGATTTATACAGAATAAGAGACCATGATGTGGTAGAAAGTTTGAATGCTAATTGAAGAATTGGGTTTTTCAGTAGTATGAGTAGAGTTTGAGATGTATAGTGGTATGTTGATAACCCTTACTATTTATGATGACCCAGTACGAGTTATATGAGGTTTCAAATTTTATTCATTACCCAAGTTCTGTCATTGAGTTTAACTCAATGACCTACTTTCAATTGAGATATCATTTGAGTTCTCATTTTTTCTGAAACAAGTTTACAATCAAAAAATTTATAAAGTGTCCTTTTGAAACCAAGCCCTCATGTGACTGAGAAGTATTTGTGACGGGTCTGGCCAACCTATATGACCAAAGAATCTCAGTAGTCGTCATTCTGGTCTTCGGACCCTATCTCACAATTATTCCGTTCAAAGAACATATTGGTTCAAACTTTAAAATTTATCATCTTGAATTGTGAACACTTACCTCTTGTAAGCTGTCATGATGAGTTTTCTTCAATCCTCGAAATTAATCAGCATGATGTAGATTGACTTATCTTTTCACCTGAGTTTTCAGATTAGTAAGTGATGGACATCAAATTATGATGTAGAGAAGTTCTCGATGAGACGAGATGTATTTTTCCACTATGATACACATAGATGTGATGACCATGATGGGCTTTCGGATCTTGATGACAATGAAGTTATACAAGCTTGTGAGTGTTATGATAATAAAGTTATGAACGAGATACTCTTTAGCATTAAGTGCAAGAGTAGAAGTAAAGGAAATTATAGAATATTCTTGGAAAATAACCTCCTCTTATTATGTTATAACAAGAGAGATTACAACTTATCTATAAGATAGTTGACTGTCCTTAAGAACTCGTTAGTAGGTTGGACATATCTAAAGTATGGAGGTGCACAAGACTCTTTTCAATGGATATGTAAGGAATGATAGCATCTCAGTTAACAAGTATCTCGCTTTACTTTAACCCTTATGATTATGCTTGAGCAGAATTGATTCCGAGTATTTGAGACCTTAGTGAAACCAATGATAGTAAGATTGATGGATCATAAATATTGAGAAGTGTAAACAACTAGGCTAGCCCTATTGTTTAAACCATGTATGGAGAATATATCCCCAAAGTCGAGACATTGTAATGAGACACTTGTGCTTGGAACTTAAGTTATGGTGCACAATCGTACTACACTATCAGGCTGTATAACAACAATGACAGTTTTAATCCTGAAAGTGAGGACCGAAGCATAATGAAAACGATATGATTTTCATATATCATAGTCAAGAAAAAGAGACAAAAGTTGAGAATAGCTGAAGAAACTACGAGCTATTCAACTATGAGATAGCCCAGGATATGATATAAGCTTCAGAAACGGTCTGACTATGATACGTAAGGTAATTCCTTCGAAGAAAAGAAGTAGATTAAGAAGTAGATTCATTATTTGAGATGAAACCTTGGTACTCTAAGTTACATAGACACAAAACGCTTGTCTTGTGTGTTTTGGAATTTAACAAGCAAAACAACTTCTAGAGAAGTTTGTGAGGAAAATACATTCAAGGGAACAAAGGAAGAGATTCACATGGAAAGACTTTAAGATGAAGTTAATTAGAAAGCATGTTTCTCATACTTATATGATGACAAATAAAGCCTCTGACATTGAAATGAAACAAACATAGAATGTCAAGAAGATGGTAAAGATACATGACGTCTAGGGTAAAAGTCTGATACATCCCCAATGGACAAGGGATTTTAACTTATGCGAAAACACTTAGTTAAGGGAAATGACGTATATCCAAATAGGATATTACTAATGATGGCACTACAAATGCCAACATGAGGATTTCTCTTGAAAAGATTTTAAAATAAGAATGTATAAGAGATATATTCCTAAGAACGATAGAGAGAAAAAGGAAACTGAATGATTCAGACTGAATTAAGAGTGGATGATAGTGACGGATACATCACGATCTCTACGACAAGATTAGATTGTCGAGGCAGCAATGCCAAAGGATAAACTGGCATAGACCGAGCCGCAAAAAGTAATTGATAAGGGAACAATAGTAATGACAACCGAGAAGGATATGGCGAATAAGGTAACAGGAAGCCCTGGCAAGGAAACCTGATGCCACAAGGGCAAGGGCAAGGATAAATGAGATGGATGTTTAACTGGACAGACAGGGACACTGTAGGCTAGAGCCTATACTCTGCACCAATAACAGAACGAACAAAACCAGGGAAGCCTGATAGGTATGAGAGGACTTCTCAACATACCTATAATACTTTTGTTCGATACGGGTGCATCACATTCTTTCATCGTAAAAGCATGTGTAGATACGCTAGAACTCTAATCGCAACAAGCAAATCAGGCTATGAAAATCTCTTCACCTATAGGGAGAGTTATGGTCGTCACACATGGTTGCTCGAATTTAGAGTTGTATCTAAGGTCGCTTAAGGTTCTAACAAACAACTTGAACGTAATATCTATGTGGGACGTAGGCATAATTCTAGGAATTAATTAGTTAGCTGAAAACTATTCCACAATCTTGTGTAAGAAGATGAAGATTTCATTTCAATGTTTTGAAAAATGAAACCAAGAGTTTTCATGGGATCAACATGGGGAAGAAGGTGCCAATTATATCCGCACTACAGGTAAGGAGAATGATGAACAAGAAAGTATGTCGAGCGTTTCTTGTCTACCTAAACGAAGAAGAGAAAGTTGAAATAAAAGTTAAGGATGTGGAAATTATTCAGGAATTTCAAGACGTCTTTCCTGATAATTTCCCAAGATTACCCCCTGACAGACAGCTAGAGTTCACTATCGACCTAGATCTAGGATTGTTTGGTATGAATTTGTGTTTATTCTTGGTACTATTTTACATGTCAATTTTAGTGGTTTATCCTATTTATGCCGTTGGTTTGATTAATATTTATCGATTCGGACGTACTTCGTTAGTTTCGATGTTTGTAGAAAAGCGGTATTAAAATAGAAGAAATTGGATCCGCCAGGATCGGGTTTATTGAAGAGCATCGCGATAGAAGTTCGTAGGCGCAAACGGATTACATTTGAATCGAATGCGAGAGAACGAGCAAAACATCGGTCGCGCGCGTGCGTGCGGCGCCAGCGCCCGCGCCGCGGCGTCCGCACACCGTGCACTCGGTGCTCGCGGTGCCCGGCGTCCGCACACCCCACACGCGCGCCCTCGCCCGCCCGGCGCGCCCATAAAGCGCTGCACCGCGCTTTCACCCAGCGCGTTGCCCAATCTCCGTAGCGTTGCCGTTCAGCGCCGCCAGCGCGCCTATCCCGGCGATTACCCCGCTCGCTCGAACTCCCACGTCCAGCGCCCTACAACGCCATATGCCACCAGCGCGCACTCCATGCTCAGTCGGCGTTCGAACTCCCATCGCGCGTAGCGCCTCCGTCTGGCGTTGAGTAGTCAGCGCCGCTGCCCCCCCCCCCTCGGCCATCCAACGCTTGGTTTCAGCGCGCGTTCGTCTAATTTCCACGTATGTTCACCTAGAGCGAGCATTCATTTTCAAGCGAATGTTTTCGGCCGACGTTCACTTTGAACCGGCGTTCAAGTTCAAGCGAACATATTACGAACTGCGCTCACCTTAAACCGGTGCTCACCTTCATTTAATATATATATGCATTTAGGTCAAAACTAGTGGGTTACGGTTCTCGTTCGATTCTTATTTTGGGGCTCAACCGCGCTCTTGATTTTCTTTTCGGCTATTCCTCGGGCAACATAATGATACAATCCTTGTTTTAATTCCTGTTCTCTTTTTCATCATTGAATGTTTAGTTTATCAATTTATACTTGGATTTATTAGTTCTATTGGAATCAATTTTATAGTTAATAGTTTGATGATTATTATTGGATTCAATTCCATAGTGACAGTGGATTGTTTTCATATTGCTTTGATTTACATTGCTTAATGATTTCCTACTTTCGATTAATTTATGTTCTTGTTGGATGATTGATGATTATGGTTTATTTGCAATTAGATTTAGATTAGGGCTTGACAAACCCTATGAATTGGATTTATATTGCTTTGTTTATTGCTTTCGTTTTATTGCTTTCATAGTTCAACTAGGGATTGACAACCCCAGGTTTAGATTTAATGCTTTATTAGTTGAGCTCGGGATTGACAACCCCTAGCTTAGGTTGCTATTTATTTTCTCGTGTTTCTATTCCCATATGTTTCAAACCCTCGTTTGTATTAGAATGTTTAGGTTTTAATCGCTTCCTGTGTGCGACACGAACAATCGCCCTGTTAAGTTTTCCTTGAGAGACGACTTGGGTTAACTTATCACGCTAGAATTACCTCGTACGATTGCGAGTAAATTTGAGTGTGTTTTTAGCTCGATCAATTTTGGCGCCGTTGCCGGGGAAAACTTTAGGCATATTGTTTATGTTGTTTGTTTTCTGTGTTTCTTTTCGTTATGTTTGGTTATTTTCTCCCCCCGGTGCGTGTGATCTTGTTTTTGTTCTTGGTGTACATTAATGCGGGGTATCGGCGATGCGAATGTGGTCAAGCAGTGGGGGAGGAAAGTTCGTCGTATTGGGCAAATTCTTCTTTCGAAGAAGGAGCCCAGTTCGATTTTTCTGACGGACATCCGTCAGGCCATGAGCAGCATGCCTATGATCCCTACCATGAGCATCAAGCCTACAATCCATGCTGGGAGCAACCACCTCCGTCGCAGTATCCGTACCCACAACAAACCTCTTCACCTCAGTATTCATACCCAGAGCAACCACCTCCACCTCAATATTCATACCCGCAGCAGCAGCAGCAGCCTCCTCAGTCCGATTGAATTGTGGGAACCACAACCCGACCGGAATATTGGTACCCACAACCCGATTATGAATGGTGTGATCCCCAGCACCACGACCTCCACAACAACAATGAGTACGACCCGCAGCAGGAGTATTATTCACCACCACACCGAGGTCATCTTTTGAGGATTCGTTCACCCCACAAATGAATATGTTAGTTCACGGAATGGATCTTGCAAGCGCCTCATCTCGTGTTTAGAGGCATAAGTGGGACATGTTAACGACTACTTGATGAGTCATTACAAAGAATGGAGGAACTTCCAAACCAATCCGAATAGGTTCAAAGCGGTCACTATTCTAGAAAGTGACCCAATTATTAAGAATTGGGTAGAAGAGACATCAAATGAGCCGCTACAGTCACATGGGGTAGAAAGCGAGAAAGTGGTGAAGTCATAACTTTCCCACACCAACCTGATCAAACTCTGATGGTCGTTACTATTGAAAGTGACCCATTTGTTTTAGAATGGGGTGGGAAAGACACTTGAAGAGCCGCTGCAGCCAGAGGAGGTGGAAATTGAGGAAGAATGGGCAATTGAGGATGAGAAGCAGGATCAAAGCCACGAGGAAGTTGTTACCAGGATGGCTGACGAGGAAGAGTGGGTACATGAAATTGATGACACGCCAAAACCCACACTAGAGGTGAAAGAACTACCCCAACACGTGGAGGAAGAGGAAGAGAGGATGAAGGAAGAGTGGGCACGTGAAGTTTCTAGCAGGCTAAAGCCCACTCTGGAAGTGAAAGAACTGCCTCCACAATTGAAGTACTTGTTCCCATAGGAGGACAAAGTGAGGACAGAGGTTGAGGTAACATCAATAATCTGTCAACATCCTAATTCACCAAAGTATTATGCTTTGGGAAATAAAATTATCTATTTTTCTTTGGAGAATAGGATGTTTGATTTGAGCTTAAATGATGCATTATTTGCTTTCTTTACTTTCCTCTGTTCTTATATGGTTACTACTGATGCTCTGGCTGAGATGGTATTCCTTCAGGTAAAGGACTATGGATAGTCCGTTGTTGGCCGAATACGTCGGACTCCTGACGTTAAACTAAGTACTACGTGGGAGTTTACCCACGGATTTTATTTTCTTTTCTTTCTTTCTTTTTGTTTTGTTTCGTTGTTCTCGTTGATCCATCATTGTCGTTGAGTTTGTTTTGCTCGAGTGGAGCGTTGTAAGCGGTGTGGTGAAGCCGTGACACTCCAACTCGCTGCGTGCGCTCACATTTCAACCACGCCACTGCCATCTATTATCGAAGTCTCCTCCTCTATTGGTTATTTTGTGTTCTTAATGTTTTGAGCAGGGGCGGTGGTTTCGAATTTAATAATGGGGAGAGAGTATTTGGTTTTGTGGGCGTGATATATAGATATTTTTGTATGCTTAATGATGTGCCCTTGTGCTTATTTTGATTGTTTGGACTTAAGCTTTGTCTATGCGAGTAAGTTAGGATTTTAATTTTTGCAATTGAACTCGTGGTATTGGTCAAACCTTGACGTATTTCTCGTTTATCTTGATGTTATGTTAGTGAAGTGCAATGTAAATTGACGAGATCGTGTGAATTGATTTTAAATCGGGGGTTATTGATGTGATTTGTCCGGCTAATGCTAGGGGTAGTGTTAACAGTGTGGTTACCTATATACTTGTTTCATAAAAAAAAAAGTATGAAAAAGAAGAGAAAAGAAGGAAAATGTAAACTCCAATAAATTGTTGAGATTGCATAAATGGAGGATTGAATTCTGCCCCTCTTTCTCATAAATTGAGAAATGGGCATGGGAAACCACGATAGGAGACTCGAGTCCATCGAGAATTCACCTTTCGAACATTGTTCCAAAATCTGTTAATTCTTTCTATCTTATCAGGAAACTTGTTGCTAAAGGTAACCATTTTAGTTAATTCACCTCTAGCGGAGAGTTGGGTCTGAGCAAAAATAATCTTCTTATTTATTTGACATTTTCACAATCTTAGATTTGTTTCACATTAACTTTGACTATGTATTCATCATGTTTGGGGGAATTGCAAAACGAGGTTTGATTGATTGGATTAAGAGTTTAGTTGCATAAGTTCTTCTTCTACTCTTATTAGTATAGACTTTGCTTGAGGACAAGCAAATGGATAAGTGTGGGGGAGTTGTTTGGTATGAATTTTGCTTATTCTTGGTACTGTTTTACATGTCAATTTTAGTGGTTTATCCTATTTATGCCGTTGGTTTGATTAATATTTATCGATTTGGACTTAATTCGTTAGTTTCGATGTTTTGTAGAAAAACGGCATTAAAATAGAAGAAATTGGATCTGCCAAGGATCAGGTTTATTGAAGAGCATCGCGATAGAAGTTCGTAGGCGCAAACGGATTACAATTCGGAGATCGAATACGAGAGAACGGAGCAAAACATCGAAGTCGCGCATATGCGTGCACGGCGCCAGCGCCTGCGCCAGGCGTCCGCACACCTCGCGCTTTCGGTGCTTGCGGCACCCAAAGTCCGCACCCGCCCGCCCGCCCTCGCCCGCCCGGCGCTGCCCGCAGCGCAGCGGCGCTTTCGCCACCAGCGCGTTGCCCAATCTCGGTAGCGCGTTGCCGTACCAGCGCCAGCCCAGCGCCGCACCGCGCGCTGCCTCTCCAGCGATTACCCCAGCGCTCGCTCGAACTCCCGCGTCCAGCGCCCCGCAACGCCATCTGCCACCAGCGCGCGCTCCATGCTCAGCCGGTGCTCGAACTCCCAGCGTAGCGCCCGTCCGTCGGCGAGTAGTCAGCGCCACTGCCCCTCGGCCATCCAACGCTTGGTTTCAGCGCGCGTTCGTCTAATTTCCACGCACGTTCACCTAGAGCGAGCATTCATGTTCAAGGCATAATGTTTTTCCAGCCGGCGTTCACTTTGAACCAGCGTTCAAGTTCAAGCCAGAACGTATTCTGAACCTGCGCTCACCTTAAACCGGCGCTCACCTTCATTTAATATATATATGCGCATTTAGGTCAAAACTAGTGGGTTCTGGTTCTCTGTTCCAGTTCTTATTTTGGGGCTCAGCCGCGGCACTCTTCAAATTTTCTTTTCGGCTATTCCTCAGGTAACATAACAGATACAATCCTTGTTTTAATTCCTGTTCTCTTTTTCATCATTGAATGTTTAGTTTATCAATTTATACTTGGATTTATTAGTTCTATTGGAATCAATTTTATAGTTAATGGTTTGATGATTATTATTGGATTCAATTCCATAGTGACAGTGGATTGTTTTCATATTGCTTTGATTTACATTGCTTAATGATTTCCTGCTTTCGATTAATTTATGTTCTTGTTGGATGATTGATGATTATGGTTTATTTGCAATTAGATTTAGATTAGGGCTTGACAAACCCTATGAATTGGATTTATATTGCTTTGTTTATTGCTTTCGTTTTATTGCTTTCATAGTTCAAGTAGGGATTGACAACCCTAGGTTTAGATTTAATGCTTTATTAGTTGAGCTCGGGATTGACAACCCCTAGCTTAGGTTGCCGTTTATTTTCTCGTGTTTCTATTCCCGTATGTTTCAAACCCTCGTTGGTATTAGAATGTTTAGGTTTTAATCGCTTCCTGTGTGCGACACGAACAATCGCCCTGTTAAGTTTTCCTTGAGAGACGACTTGGGTTAACTTATCACGCTACAATTACCTCGTACGATTGCGAGTAAATTTGAGTGTGTTTTTAGCTCAATCAATTTTGGCGCCGTTGCCGGTGAAATTATTCAGGAATTTCAAGACGTCTTTCCTGATAATTTCCCAAGATTACCCCCTGACAGGCAGCTAGAGTTCACTATCGACCTAGATCTATGATTAGCCTCAGTGTCGAAAGCGTTGTATCGAATGGCTCCAAAGGAACTGGAAGAACTAAAAATTCAAATTCAAGAGTTGTTGGATCTAGGTTTTATCAGACCTAGTGTATCACCTTAGGGAGCACCTGTCTTGTTTGTAAAGAAAAAAGATGGCTCATTGAGAATGTGCAAAGATTATCGAGAATTGAATAAGTTGACACTTAAGAACAAATATCCACTGCCAAGGATAGATGATTTGTTCGATCAAATAAAAGGAGCAAGTGTGTTCTCGAAGATCGATCTCAAACCAGGCTACCATCAACTCAAGGTGAGACCAGAAGATGTAACCAAAACGGCTTTCCGAACAAGATATGGCCACTATGAGTTTATAGTTATGCCATTCGGACTAATAAATGCACCAGCCGTGTTCATGGACAGCATGAATAGAGTGTTCCACCCGTACTTAGACAAATTTGTCTTAGTCTTTATAGATGATATTATCATTTATTCGAGAGAACGAGGAAGAGCATAAAGAACACTTGAGAACTGTCTTACAGACATTAAGAGTCGAACAACTCTTTGCCAAGTTTAGCAAATGTGAACTTTGTCTTAAAGAAGTAATGTTCCTTGGGCATATTGTGTCTTCAGAAGGAATCAAAGTAGATCCGGCAAAGGTTGAAGCGGTGCAAGGATGGAAGTCGCCAACGACCCAAAATGAAATTAGGAGTTTCTTAGGATTAGCCGGCTACTATCGGAGATTCATTGAAGGATTCTCTAAGATAGAAAGGCCGATGACACAGCTACTCCGAAATGGAATCAAATTTACTTGGACTGATGAATGTGAGGCAAGTTTCCAAAAACTCAAGGAAAAATTAACTATTGCACCAGCACTAGCAGTTCCATAATCAAACAAAGAGTATGTGGTCTATACTAATGCTTCCAAAAATGGATTTGGTTGTGTGCTAATGCAAGAAGGAAAGGTGATAGCCTATGCATCACGAAAACTTAGACCATATGAATTGAACTACTCAACTCATGACCTGGAACTAGCAGCAGAAGTACACGCACTAAAGGTTTGGAGACATCACCTCTATGGAATGAGGTGTGAGATCTTCACAGATCATAAAAGTTTGAAATACTTCTTCGAGCAGAAAGACATGAAAATGAGACAGATAACATAGCTCGAATTAGTAAAGGATTAGGACTGTGGTATAAATTATCACACAGAAGAGGCTATTGTAGTAGTTGATGACCTAAGTCGTAAAAATCTGTCCAAATTATGATGCCTCCTTATAAAAGAAGGAAAACACATTGAAGAGTTTATGAAAATGAAAATAGAAATAGTCGAGCTACTAGGAACAATCATGAGTCATGTTGCCATACTCACGGTGACATCTGACTTGTGGAAAAGAATAATAGGAGAACAGAGAAAAGACGCAAAATTGGAAAGAATACGAGTAAAAATGAGGACAGAAGGGCTGAAGGATTTTAAGGAAGCGCCTGGCAATGCTTTAATGTTTAAGGAAAGGTTATGCATTCGAAACAATAGCGAGCTTAGAAATGAAATCATGAGTGAAGCTCATGATACTCCTTATACCGCTCACCCAGGTAGCACTAAGATGTATCAAGATTTGCGAGAAAAGTTTTAGTGGGAATGAATGAAATGAGATGTAGCCTCGTTTGTCGAGCATTGTCTCATTTGCCAGCAAGTGAAGGCATTGCATCAACGGCCCTATGAAAAATTACAACCTATAGAGATACCAAAATTGAAATGGGATGACATAGCAATGGATTTTGTGACGGGATTGCCAAAGTCAAAAAGAGGTAACACTGCTATATGGGTAGTAGTGGATCGACTCACCAAATGTGCACATTTTCTACCTATTCAGATTACTCATGGATCTGATATGTTAGCTCAGTTGTACATAAGGGAAATCGTACGCCTACATGGGGTACCAAAATCTATCACATTGGATAGAGATTCAAAGTTCACTTCTAGATTTTGGGTTAGCTTACAAAAAGAGTTGGACACGAAGTTGAATTATAGCACAGCTTTCCACCCACAGACAGATGGACAGTCGGAAAGGACAATGCAAAATCTTGAGGATATGGAGGACGGTGGTGTTGGATCGAGGTGCAAGTTGGGAACATGTTTTGCCACTTATTGAGTTCGCCTACAACAATATCTATCAGGCAACGATCGATATGGCCCCATATGAAGCATTGTATGGAAAGAAGTGTCGATCACCACTTTATTGGGATGAAGTGGGTGAGAGAAAAGTTTTAGGGCTTGACACTGTGAGCGAAATGATTGTGATTGTCTGCCAAATCAGGCAAAGAATAAAAGAAGCTCAGGACAGATAAAAATCTTATGCCGACACGCGCAGATCTGAGCTGCAATTTGAGTACGGAAATAAAGTTTTTCTTAAGATCTCTCCATCGAGGGGAATTATAAGGTTTGGAGTAAAAGGCAAGTTGAGACCACGTTTTATAGGACCTTACGAGATCCTAGAAAGAATAGGCCCAGTAGCCTATAGATTGGCACTTCCGCCAAGTCTGAGAAATGTACATAATGTTTGCCAAGTGTCATAGTTAAGAAAGTACATATATGATCCAAAATACGTGATCTAGCAGGAACAAGAAAGGCTGTCACCAATAATTGTTTTGATTTCAATTGTCGATCATCTTAAACAAATAATTAATTAAAGAAATGAAATATTAGAGATCCTTTAAAACCAGTAACTATCGTGATTAATTAAAGTCTAATACCATTATAATCTTTTAAAGTAAAGAGTACATTAAATGACATGGAATAAAAGATTAATTTTCAGCTTTAGATCTACTTCAATCAACGATGTGATTAGTTTCTCGTTACTACAATAAAGATGATTTCTATTTGATCACACACACACACACATATATATATAGAGAGAGAATGGATCAAATAGTACCCAGGCCTGAGATAGTATGTAGTACTCAAGCTCATCCACTCATCTAATAGATCCTATGGTTCAGATTTTTTCGGACTTTTTAAGCTTAATTTCGCTAATTTTCGCTTCATTAAGGGTAGATTAGTAATTTGATTTGTTATGTGATTGAGAAAAACAAACAATGCATTTAGTTGAACTAGATAATGCATTCAAATGAACAAAAAATGCATGCAGTTGAAGAGAATAATGCATGTGATTGGAAGCTCGCGCCTAGCGCGCGGGCACGCCCAGCGTGCGCGCCCAACGTGCTCTCGTGCTCTCGCGAAAACACACTCTAGCGCTCGCTTGCTCGCACCCAGCGCCGGTTGGGCGCGATGCAGTTTTATGTTCAAGTGAATGCAGTGTTATGTTATTTCATATGCATTTTTTGTGTTTTGTTGTGGCTCTTCCAAACCCAGCGTCTCTACCCAACGGCGTGCACCCAGCGCCCTTACCCAACGTCGGAGCCCGCCCAGTGCTTGCTTACTCGCACCCAGCGCCGGTTGGACGCGATGCAGTTTTATGTTCATTTAAATGTATTGTCATGTTATTTTATATGTATTATCTGTGTTTTGTTGCGCCTCAACCCAAACTCAGCGCCTGCGGAGACCCCAACGCCCGCGGACTCCCCTACCCAGCACGGGCTGGGTGCCTTCCCATTTTATCCCTGGGCGAAAAATGGGTTGGCACGTGTCAAATTTTTGTGCTTCCACGTGTTCAAAATGTGCGGTCTAGATTGAGTACTACATACTATCTGGGGATCGGGTACTACGGGAACCCAACCCTATATATATATATATATATATATATATATATAGGGGAAAGAGATCAAATAAAAAATACATTTTTATACAAAGTTAATGCACTTTATGTATAAAGTTCCAATACTACGAAATATTGATGAATAGTATTATCTTTTACCATAACTCAAAGATGCATTAACTTTATACGTAAAATGCATATGTTTTTAGGTTCTTACGAAAAAATTGATTTTTATTATAGCTCAATCATATATATATCGTTATAGATATGTACCATGTATAAGTAATGATCAAGTAAACTCTAACATTAGCTTTGTATCTCTCTGTAATTAGAGGCATCGGGTCCTCATAATAACATACTCATTATTCTCTCTTATTCTATCTAGTTAGTTCTTTATCCTTCTTCATTGTTCGGTTCGATTGCCTCAAGAACAACAAGGTACCGTCTCCTCTAGACATAACATCAATTGAATCGGAGGTTTGTTGTCCTTTTTATTGTTATTATTTGTTTTCCTACCCATCTGTGAAATTAAATATTTTTAGGGAGTTACCAATAAAACGAATCGAGAAAATTGGTCCGTTCGAAAAACCAACCGAATTATATCATATATATATATATATATATATATATATATTTTAATTTTTTCTAAATAAATAAACATCATGTTTGTACACATCCAAACAACATTATCGTCTGATTTTATTTATCTCATACTCGAATTATCTGCTCCATTTTCGGATAAATTTTAGCTAAATAATCGCAGATCTCTTGCTTGAAGACAATTGTGGATGGAGAACTACACCAAAGCTCAAACCATATCTATTTTTCCACCTCAATAATTGTGAGAAAAAACTTTACAAAGAAATGATGATCTACAACCAATTTACGGTAGGAAAACATTACATTTATCTTTGCATCAATGATAAATAAAAACTTCATCGTGCAAAGCTAAAAAGAAGAATGTGAAACAACAAAACCATTCAAGATCTACCTCAAACAACATTCAATTATTTACAACACAGGGCATGCCAATTCAACAATTTTGTTTATCGAACAAAATTTTGTAGCCTAAGAAACAAAATAAATTCAAAACTTAAATAAAGAAGAAAAATTGCAGCCAATTATACTTTCGCCTTTCATTCAAATAATATTTTACACATCACTATCTATTATCGCCACTCTAATCTAAGGTTGACCCAAATAGAAAAGCATAAAGATTTCCAAACCTAGGGCAATAGTTCAATCAAGCTTGAAAATTTATTACTCTACGTCGTAGTCATACCTCAAAACTTTCAAGAAGTCCCAAGCCTTTGTGTAACGCCGATACAAACACCGAATCAAAGAAGAAAGAAAATATACAAAACAAGAGCATATTTCTTCACAAGCACTTACCTTTTCGGTTCAAATATGGGAAGCGACTAAAGGTGACGGGAAAGCGTGAAAGGCAATGGGAGGAAGTGAATTGCGTTCGTAGGGGTGGGAGAATCAGGTGGGGAGATGGTGCGGCATGACGCACTGAGAGAGAGATGGAAGACAGAGACGAGATAATGTTTGAGAATATATATATATATATATATATATATATATATATATATGGGATGGTTCACGTGAGAATGTAAATATTGATGAGAAATAAGAATACAACATTTAACGTATAAAGTTGTTGCACTAAATGTATAAATTTGTTGCACCAAATTACTAAATGCAACAACTTTATATTAAGTGCAACAACTTTATATGTTAAATTTGATGCAACAAATTTATACATTTAGTACAACAACTTTATCGTTGAATCTTTGCATTCTTATTTTTCACCGATATTTGCATTCTCATCGTGATCCATCTATATATATATATATACATACTTATATATATATATATAGGGTTGGTTATGGTGAAAGCTCCTTAATGTACGAAAATAGGAATAGTAGCACATCTTTCATATTTGTGTCGCATGTCGAATTACTATATTGCACATGTTAATTCACACATATTTCATCCATTAAGTAGCACATATGCTAAATATATTAGTTTATCACATCTTTCATTGCGGATAGCATAAGAAGAGTTCTAGTCTTTGCACAATAATCCGTGTAGCACACAAAATACAAAGCATAGCACACTGAAAATTAAATCTCAACCATAGATATAGCAAATCAAAGGCCCGAGATTCATTCATATTTCCTACCAAATTATCATTTCCTACGATCCATCTCCTATATATATATATATATATATATATATATATATATAGGGGTTGGATCGATGAAACTCATCTTTTTGAGAACTATGCACGAGACTTATAAAGTTGATGAATAAAACCTATAAAGTTATGCACAATGAAAACATTTTAAAATTATTGCACAACAAAATAATTTTAGAAAGTTTTCGTTATACTAACTTTATCTTGTTTTAGGCATCATCTTCAACGTCTTATGCATGGTTCATGAGTCATAAAAAGATATGGTTCTCATTTGATCCACTCCCTATATATATATATATATATATATATATATATATATAATTAGAGGTTGAAATGATAACCATTTTATCCTAAAAATTAAAAATCAAATGAATTCTTCGTTGAAAAGTTATTGAATTTAAAAATTCAAAAATTTTCATCCGAGTTCGAATCCCATGAGGGACAAAAATTTTATTTTTTTTGGATTCAGTAACTTTCTCAATAGATCCATCATTTTTTGATTATCACGTTTTTACGATAAAAATGGTTCTCACGTTAACCTCTCATATATATATATATATAAGGGATGGATCAAATGAGAACTCATATCTTTTTTGAGAAATAAAAACTAATCATGAACGTATATTTTGCTTGATTTGATGGTTGAGATTTATATTTATTTTTGAAATTTATTTTTACAGTTGTTTTTTGAAAAGGTTAATATAGTAAAATTATTATTGAGTGTAAAACCGACTTTTCTTAAAAATATGAGATTATATGCTATATTTATGGTACATATTTATTTGTAGAGATTTATGCTTTTTATTTGTTTTGATTTTTTTAAAAGAATTCAAAAACATAATTTCTTGAATATTGCACTATAAATTTTTTCGGATAAAATCATAGCAAATATTTATGGCATCATCGAGTTGTTGATTCTTATGCACTGTTTTACGCATTGTTGTGCACAATACTCAACTACATTATTCATATTTAAAACATATTTGCATAATTACCTTTAAGTATCACGTACATATGACCATTATGCTCAACCATTACAATCATATGCACAATTATTATTTAATTATACACATTAGTCGAATTACGGAAATAATCATAGTTTTATATATCATTTTTTCCACCCACGAATTGTGAATTTTCAATGCGAATTCTTATTAATGATATTTATTTTAAGATAAAAATATATACATTAATTATTATTCAATATAGTTTTACTTTTTTACGTCAATTATTATTCAAATATGGATTCTAAATTTTATAAGTTTGAATCTTATTCTTTCGTTTTGTTTCAGCATATTTACAATCTTATGCACAACCATTATAATCATATGCATAACTACTATTTTCATGAGAGATAAAAGGTGAATCGAGATTTGGACGAAAAATCGGGTTTAGGCGAATATTTAAATTTACCTTAATACCCTAACATGTTTAAAACCATAAAAATAGTATAAAAATAGTCAAACTCATTTTAAGTATGAATTAAATATTATCCATTAGATTAGATGAAATCTAAGGGGTAAGTTCTTATTTCTTATCTTAGAGGGTTCTCCATATAACCAACTATATATATATATATATATATATATATATATATATATATATATATGAGATGGATCGGTGAAAAGGATAATTTGGTAGGAAATAGGAATGAATCGAGCATTTGATTTGCTAAATCAATGGTTGAGATTTAATTTTAGAGGTGTGCTTCTGATTTTGTGTTTTGTATGCTATACGGATTATTGTGCGACACTAGAACTCTTTTGTGCTTCTGTTGCAATGAAATATGTGCTAAACTAATATATTTAGCATATGTGCTACGAATGGATGAATATGTGCTAAACTAACATGTGCAATATAGTAATTTTGATTGTACTACACAAATATGAAAGATGTGCTACTATTCCTATTTTAGTACATTAAGTAGCTTTCTCGCCATAATCAACCTATACATATATATATATATATATATGAGTTATGGTGAAAGCTCATAGTGTAGGAAATAAGAATAGTAGCACATCTTCATTTTATATAACACAATCAAAATTAATATGTTACACATATTAGTTTAGCATATATTTCATCCAATCATAACACATATACTAAATATATTAGTTTAATACATCTTTCATTGTAACATAAGAAGAGTTATAGTCTTTGCACAATAATTCACGTAGTATACAAAACACAAAAGCTAGAACAACCTCTCAATCATTGATCTAACAAATGAAATGCTCGATTCATTTCATTTCCTATCAAATTATCGTTTCATACCTAAACCATCTCTTATCTCTCTCTATATATATATATGATATAATTATTTCATTCGTTTACTGACCAAATCTATAATCGACATTATTAAAAATTTAAGCGAAACAACAATTGATATTCTTAAAATAAAATCAAACGATTAAAAACTATTAGATCGATTAATTTTTCGATCGATATGTTCGTGCACACCTATTAAAATTTGAAATCTTCGTGGAGCCCACACGCTTCGCTCAAGTGTTGGGGCGGTCAATGTCATTTTCCATCCTGTAGGGTTCATTTAGTAGGTAATGAGAATTGCCCCATTGTTCTTGAAGTGTCCCTTTTCCAAGAAATTTGATCGATTCGAGAAAAAAAGGAAAATAAAAATCGGGAAAAGAAATTAACAAGTTCATTAGCTCAGCACAGTACGACACCTTTCAGCTCTCTCCTCTCTCGCATCTCTCTCTCTCTCTCTCTCTAGGGTTTCATTCCCCAATTCGTTGCAACAATATTATCTGATCCTTGATTGCAAATCACTCAAAATGGTGAGCTATTATTTACCACAGGTTTTCCAATTGATTTTTTTGTCTCGATTTAGATCTCACATGTTACTTTCAACCATTTTGATTGAATTTTGGTAGGAAAAGGAGGGCCAGGTTTGGAGGCGAAAATAGGCGTTCTTTGAATGTCGAAAAATAGAAGAGACAAGCGGTGGCGTGGCGAGGAACAAGAAAGGCATGTCGATATTCTACAACTATGTTTGTCGAGGTCAAAGATTTCATCTTTCCAGTAGTTTTGTGGTCTTTGACATGCGGAGGATTGGAACACACCTCTCATTCTTGGGAGACACTGTAACAGCCCCTAAATCCTAAGTACGATTTAGCGAGGATTATTACTCTAAGCAGGATGAATAAACAATGAGACCATTTAACATTAAAGCGTGATACATATATCAGTATGTTTTGGACCTTACTACATAACTTATGTTCTTGCAAATGAAAACATGTGATATGTGCATATGACGATGTACTATCAAGGTATAACTTTCAAATACAACCTTCCTATTGCTCAACACCGCTCCATCGCATCACCGACTCAATCGCACATTTAAAACAAATATGCGGTGAGTACAAATAATGCACTCGGTGGACTTATGCGAAAACATTTTATCATCTTTAATTACTCTGCCCCATCATGGTAAGACACAAGGGTTTTGATTAAAAAGGCCTTGAGCTTACTAAACTTTTTCATCATTTTCATAAACATTCGTCTGCGCAGACATTTTCCTTGTATGTATGATCCATATCCTTCATTTCATCATAACATTAACATTTACGCCGTAGAAGGAGGCCTCCCTCTACGTCGCTGTGACCGGCCGTGAATTGTCCTTACAGCACACAGTCACCATTAGGTGTACACGTTAATCCTAGCCAGGTATAAGCCTTCCGGCATAGGATCCGATATCGATTTCATTCATAAGTTGGGAGCGACCCAACAACATTCATCATTCATTCATTCATGGATAGGATACATACATAAAACATAAACATTTTGGGCAGGTAATTTCATCATCATTTCATAATCATTTCTCAAAAGAGAGCATCATAAATAATTACTTTTCATTTCGAAGAAAGCATCATAAATAGAGCATTTTATCCTTGAGGATAAGAAAAGAAGCCCACCTGGTACGTAAGCTTTCTTAATTCGTTTTCCTTCTATGTCAACGATCGCATCCGCATCTCACCTTTACGTAAAAACGATTTTAGTATGTCTGTCACGTTTTTCGAGATTTTCAAAGTTTAAAATAAACTTTGATAACTTATACTAATATAATTTGAATTCATTAACAATTCAATACGTGCATTCAATCACAGATCTTAAACTAAACATTTCTCGTATTTCGATAGAGACGAGATATGTTCAACTATTTCATTTTAACCTTTTAGGTTAAACGTTCAACGTATTCTCACGTTTTTTGATACAAGGATTTCAATTATGAAATCTTTTCTCACCAACGAGATTTCCTTATATAATTAATACGTTTTTCACGTATTAGCGTATTTATCGAACGTATTTCATACGTTAATTTCAAAAGTCAACAATTTTGACTTTTCTTTATGAATTCTTTAATAATTCATTTATTTAATATCTAATTTCCATATAAATCGACTTTCAATCGATTTCTTTTCATAAAGCCTTAATTCTCGATTTTTCACGCAAATCGATAAACTTTATTAATATTTTTCTTAAATATTAATCAACTTATTCTTTAAAAATTATTTTTCATTTCTAACGTTATTTAATATAACGTTTGACATAAACATAGTATTCTATGTTTATAAAATTCCATAAATTCTTAATATGTCTAAAATAATTTCTAGACATATAATGTATTATTTTTCTTGATATTAAGGAATTAAAATCCTTAATATATATATATTCAAGCTTACGGTTTTCAAGCTTTAATTTTCATTCTTCTTCCAAAAATTCTTCTAAAATCATATAGTGTACTATTTTATCATAGTATCACTAATATGTATTATCATTAACTATAGAAAAATTTGGGCATCTCCTATTTTGTTCCATAGGCCACGGTTTTAAGCTCTAAATTGCCCAAATAATTTTCTAAAATTCTAATTAATTTATACAAGGCCTCAACATTGATCTATAACATATTTATAACATAAGGTCCAACATTTTCAATTTCTACATCAAGGATTATTGCTCAAGGCTCACGGTTCCTTCACAATATATACTAAACATTTTTTGTAAAATTCTTACAAAATTACACTATACTTAAACACTATCATATAACACTAATACATCATAACATCCAACATTTACCACTTATTCACCAACATAGTCATACTAAGCATTCTCGATTTTTTATGTTCAAGTACATGAATAAAATTTCAAAATCTAATAAATTCTAATATATATTAATCACATGCTTTTACATATATTAGAGAACAAGCATTCATCTCAAAACCACAAAGAATGCTCACGGCATTCTTCAAAAATTTTCAAATGGTTTTCATTCTTTTTTCTTTTTCTTTCGGCAATATAATATTTATTCCATATGAGTTCCAAAAATTTTCCAAATAATCACTATAAGCTCCTTGGCTATCATATATCATTAATCCATCATTAAATTAACTCCTAGAATTTTCGATCATTAGAGAAAAATCATAACATGCTTAGGCCTTTGATTTAATATAATACATATGCTTATATTTACATACTAAGCATATTTAAAGAACAATAACATAATAGCATAATTTCTTTCATAAGAACACATGCTCAAACATTAAAATCAAACGGTTGGATAATTAAAATTCTAGTGTATAATCGAAGCTTGTTCGATTTCTAACCTTTTTAACGGTGTCGATTAAGTGCACAAAGGTTTTAGATCAAGATTTTGGCTAATGAATAAGATGAACACACAAGGTATTTTCTCTTAGAAGCTCTCGGTATTCAAGTTTGGGAGAAGAGTAATGGCTTGCTTTTGTGTAATACTTTACTTAAGCAAAATGAATTAATATCTTGATACCAAACCTTTCTCTCTCTCGGTCATCTCACTCTCTCACAAAACAATTGGGAGCCTTTCCAAGCTTTATGACTCACCCTTGCATACCTCATGAAAGTAAATACTTCTTACACCATTTTGAACAAATCAAAGAAATATCTTCTTGCCTTTGTGTATATTGCCGTCAACTCTCATGCAAGAAATGGAGGAGTTACTTCTTCTTGTCTCATGCATGGTCAACAATGTCATGCCAATACATCATCACTTACACCTTGAATGAAACAAGGACTAAAATCCTACTTTGGTTCCCAAAATTGACGTCGGCCACCTTGATTCAAGGAATGAGTGTTTACAATTTTGGTCTCATACTTAGATATAATTATATAGGCATTTAATTCATGAAGCAAGTCATCAATTGTCGCAACATGGAAAAATTTCCAAACATTGAACCTACATAATATATATCCACGGCACTTTTGTATACAAAGTGCTAATTATTTTATTTTATTGCATTTAATAGCTATATGACATAATATATGTCTTAGATGAAAAATTATATCATAGAAAAAAATTATTAGTAACATTTCATGTTAGAAAACCCTAATTTTCGAATTAGGGTTTTCAAAAATTCTAAACTTGTTCCATAATTAATCCTTAATGTTCTAGCATTATCTTAATGCTAAATAATACTCTAATTATATATAATAATCATAGAAATTTAAATATTATAATTCCTTGATCATTAATCTTATTTCTCTATTCATCTCTAAACGTTAACGTTTGAAACGTCTCAAAACGTTAATTATCGACTCATCTCAAAATGGTCGTAATAAAGTCGTAATCACTTTATTAAATTATTCCATTAATAATGGAATTTAATTCTAAGCTTCGTCACTTAGAAAATTTTACGAAATTCTAACTATCGATATTCAATCGACGTTAAAATACTACTGCCGGAACACTTTATAAAATTCTATTCCTTAATTCACAATCCTTAGTGAATATAAAATAGGAATTCATTATCTCATAATTAATCGAAATCATTATTCGGTAAATTACTAATTCATTTATTTCATGAAACCTTAATTTACTTAATTTTAAATATCGTAATTAGCATTTAATTCTTCTGGATATTACATTCTACCCCCTTAAAAGAAATTTCGTCACGAAATTTGCATTCCTCATAAAGTATGGGATATCTTTGCATCATAATATCTTAAATTTTCCACGTGATTTCTTTTCTCCATGGTTTCCATCGACTTTCATTAAAGACCCAAACTTGATTCTTAATCGTCGAATCTTACGATCAAATAGTCGAGATTTTCATCACAACTCATCCGAGTTAAAGATCACGCCATTATGGCGGATCACGTGTTTTGGGTTATATTCATATTTCCTTAACTTGACACGTGAAAACATAACGCACTTTCCCAAATTTGGTGGAAGTACTAATCTATAAACTCTCGGGCTATCATTACTAGGAGCTCGTAAGGTCCTACAAAACATGATCTCTACATTCTTGTATCTGAACTTTATAATTTTCCTCGATGGAGAAATCTTAAGAAACTTTAATTCCGCATTTAAAAATGCAGTTCAGATTTACACGTATCAGCGTAAGACTTTTGTCTGTCCTGAGCTTTTCGTATTCTTTGCCTCATTTGGCAGATATCTTAATCATTTCATTCACATTGTCAGGACCTTATACTTTCTCTCACTTACTTTATCACAATAAAGTGGTGATCGATATTTCTTTCCGCATAATGTCTCATAAGGCTATATTGATCATTGCTTGACAGCTATGGTCGTGCGTGAACTTAACAAGTGGTACAACACGTTCCCACTTGCACCTTGATTTAACATTAATGGTCTATCGTATTCTTAAACATCCATATTGTCCTTTTT
This sequence comes from Salvia rosmarinus, assembly GCA_036937905.1. Classification (NCBI taxonomy): domain Eukaryota; kingdom Viridiplantae; phylum Streptophyta; class Magnoliopsida; order Lamiales; family Lamiaceae; genus Salvia; species Salvia rosmarinus. The sequence continues at coordinate 33,616,796 of CM072816.1, read as the reverse complement.
AACTGTCCATCTATCGGTGAGTGGACATCTATGTTAAGGTTCAATCTCATGTCTAACTCCTTTTGTGAGTTAGTTCAAAATCTAGGGGTAAACTTAGAGTCTCTATCTGAAATGATAGGTTTTGGTACCCCCTGCAAAGATACGATTTCCTTTATGTACGACTGAGCTAACTTTTCAGATCTACGAGTCATCTGAATAGGCAGAGATGAACATATTTGGTGAGTCAATCCACTGCTACCCATATAGCAGTGTTACCTCTTTATGACTTTGGCAAAACCCGTCATAAAATCCATTGCTATGTAATTCCATTTCATCTGTATATCTTTAGAGATTATAACCTCTTATAAGGTCATTGATACAATGCCTTCACTTGTTGGTAACCGAGACACTGCTCGACAATATGGTTATATCTCATTTTATTCCTTACTATCTAACTTTTCTCGTAAATCATAATATCTCTTAATGCTGCCTGGTTGGGCGGTATGAGAAGGGTCATGAATTTCATTTATGATTTCATTTCTAAGCTCATTATTGCTTGAAATATATATACATATAACCCTTTCTCAGACAATATAACATTGTCCCGTGCTTCTTAAAAATCCTTCAGCTCTTCTTTCCTTATCTTAATTTGTATTCTATTCCCATTTTCATCCTTTCTCCTTTCGCTTATCATCATTTTCTTTAGTCATATGTCACCTTGAGCGTGAGAATACAACTTACGCTTAGCTCACGATTGCCCGACTATTTCTGTTTTCATTTTCTTAAACTCTCCAATGAGTTTTCCTTTTCTATAGGGACATATCATAATTTAGACTGAATTTTATAACTTAGGGCATTAGAAATTACATTAACCTTCCGTAGGTGATATTTATATCACAATTGTAATTTTTTTTTTTTTTCTGATTCGAGCCATCTTTTCTATCCCGTATCCAAGTCTCTTTGCTCAAGAATTAATTCAAACTTTGTAATCTGTGAAGGATTTTAACTTATTGTCATAGGAGTGATGTCTCAAAACTTTGGTACTTATTATCGCTACTATTTCAAGTCGTGAGTTGGGAATTTTTTTTCATGTAGCAAGTCATTGTGATCGTAAGCTATTTTCTTTCTCATATTAATACATAGCCTTTCTTTATTAATCCATGTAAATTTGATTCCTTTTGGGGTAGCTATGTTATCGGCCTTGCTACCTTAGAGAGTTCTTCATGGTTCTCTGATAGCAGTCAATTAATCTAGAAAATTCCTGATCTCATTTTAGGTCATCGACGACTTTCATTCTTAATTGCTTTATCCTTTGCCAGCTCTACTTTGATTCCTTCTAAAGACACTATGTGCCTGAGGAATATTTCTTTAAGCCGAAATTCACAATACTGTTCTTGGCAAAATTTGCCTGGCTCTTAAAATTCGTAAGACAGTCCTTCGACGTTCTTTACGTTCTTTCTCATTCTTCGTATGGATAGGAACGTTATTCATAAAGGTTAAGACAAAATTGTCTAAGTATGTGTGGAACACTCGATTTTTGAGGTTCATGAACAGGGCTGGTGCATTGGTTAGTCCGAATGGCATAACTACTATCTCATAGTGGCCATATCTTATTCGGAACAATTCGTTGTCGTATATCGGATACCATTCTACAAGGACCATAAAATATGTTACATCAAAACGCCTCGATGGGGACTTTTCATATATTAATTAGAGGGTCGGTCTATCGTCCGACTAATTACATGGCATCTAGTTCCTTTTACATTCAAAAAAATTTGACACCATTTTAACATATTTACAAAATACTCCAAACTCGTTTATTTTACATATTCTAACCACACCATTTTCAACATAAACCATTATCTACATATAAGTCTCATATCATCATTAGATTCTACGTCTCGAGTGGCCTTCATCGGAATCGCACTCTCATTTGGAAACTTGCCTTTCTCCGTGTACGTTTTTCTTCATCTTCGATGATCTATCTCCTTCTGAGAGCCGGGTCAAGTGCCCCTGCTTCTTCTTCAATACCGAAGTTTATGTTGTTTTATCGTAAGTATGGTTGAGTCGGTAGTGGTAATTCTCCCAGTCCGTGAGGGCGGTAAGATCCTCGCCCTTGGCCATTCTCATCCCTTTCGTGTATAATTTACGGCACAGGGGCGTGGGCGGCGTTTGGAACATCAAAGTACAACCATTTCTTTGTACCATACTTGGGTAACTTGCCGGGACCAGGACAAGTGCTAGTAGGTGCGCCCATACGCATTATATGTATGCTTGAGCCGGTTGACAAATCTCGTAAGTCTACCCAAGTCTTGAATTTTCTACATGCGTAAGATATTCTCTTGATACTTCTTTTGCAAATTTTGCCATTCTGTCTGGCAACGACGAATAAGCCTTTGGATACCATCCTCATCCGTAACCCCATAGTTACGAGCATCCTCCAAAGGTGTAGAAATTCCTCCAAAACCGCCCTAAATCCATGCCCGGTTTGTAATAAAAGAGCCGATACGCCTGTGTGAGTTCTAAGCTTGTAGGCCCTGTGGTTATCTTCTTACCCGTATTATTTCCTTTTCCTGCCATCTGTAAACAAATATTTCTAGATAAGCCGGACTTAAATCAAAGCAATAAAGGGGATTTTAAACAAGAAGGATCTCTTAAAGAATTAAACACTTTAAGACATCTATAACTTGTAAACAACTTACGACACGACTCACGACACTTATCTTATTACTCATTTTACGTTTTACACCTTCAGTCGTATATCGCTATAAAATTTATTCGCATAAGCAAATAGTGGGTACTAATTTCTTGTTGCGTAAAATTTCTAACGAAGAGACTAGGCCCAAGTCACTAATCACGTGAATGACAGCCATCTCCTAAACTTATTGTTTCTAGAATTATATCTACGCTCCACATAGATATAATGATTCAATTAATGGATAGAACCTTAGGCGATCCTAGGTTCAATTCTAAGCTCTTTAACACCGCGACGCCATATTTCTCAAATAGGTGAAGAGATCTTCATTTCTTGATTCGCTTATCCCGAATTAGGTTCTATCGTGTTCGCACATACTTGTGCGATGTTAGAACATGAAGCACCTATATCGAACAAACTATTATAGGTAAAGAAAATATTATAGGTATTCCGAGAAATCTTCCTCATACCTATCGTGCCTTCTTGGTTTTGTTCGATCGCTTTGATGTGAAGTAAAGGCTTTGGTCTACGGTGTTCCGCTATTCAAGTAAACATCTATTTCAGATATCATTGTCCTTTCCATTGGGACATTATGTTCCCTTGCTATAGTCTCTTATCACCTCGCCACCGTATCCTTTTCGGTATCGATCGGTTATGCTTTTACCAATAGCATTTTGTGGTTAGGTCTACATCAACCTATCTTTTGATATTGATATATCGATAATTAAATCTTATCGTAGAGATCGTCATGTCTCTATCACTATCATTCATTCCTAATCCAAGATGAATGATTCAACTTCTTTTTACTTTATCTATCTTAGGAATATATTTCTCATATATCCTTACTTTAACTCTTTTCAAGGAAATCCTTATTTATCAAGTCATATTTCTCTGAAGCTTATATTATGTCGTGGCTATCTTATAATTGTATAGCTCACGCTTTCTTCACTATTCCCACTTTTGTCCTTTTCTTGAACATGGTCTCCGAAAGTAATATTATTTTCGTTATACTTTGGTTTCACACTCGTGGTTAGAACCGTCATTATTGTCGTCTGGCTTGGTGAGGTAGTACATTCAGACACCATGACTTAAATTCCAAGCATCTTATTACCATGTCTTGGCTTTGGAGATATTTTCTCCATACTTGATTTACAACTAGGGCTATCCTAGTCGCTCACACAATCTCAAGGATTATGATTCTTCAATCTCATTATCGCTTGTTTAGCCAAGTCTCAATTACTTGGAATCGATTATGCTCAAGTATAATCTCATTGATTGAGGTATAAGGCGAGAGATTTATTTTCTGAGATGCTATCATTCATTTATACATATATTCTTTGAAAAGAATATCTTGCATGCATCTTCATTCTTTTAAACATGTCCAACCTACTAACGAGGTTTAGGGACAAACAACTATCTTCAAGATAAGTTGTAATCTCTCTCTCGTTATGACATGGTGAGGGGAAATTATATCCCACGGATATCATATACTTTTCTTTACTTTTACTCTTGCATTCAATGCTAAAGAGTATCTTGTTCATCACTTTATTATCATAACAGTCATATGAAGGTATAACTTCACTGTTATCAATCTTTGTAAATCCCATCAAGGGTCATCACATCCATGTGTATCATAGGGAAAATATCTCGTCTCATCGAGATTTTCTTTACATCATAATTTCTTGATGTCTATCACTTTACTGGTCTGAAACTTTAGGTGACTGGGATAAGTCAACCTATATCATGCCTGATGTTTATCGCTTACTAATTCGCACTTAGATGACAAGGTAAGTCAACATTCATCATACTTGATGATTTCAAGAATCGAGGAGAAATTATTACGACTACTTACAAGAGGTACCGCCTCACAAATAAAATTAACATCTTTTAATGATTGAATCGATATACTCTTTGATCAATAATTGGGATCTAGGGTCCAAGACCGAATGATGACTACCGAGATTTCTTTGGTCATATGGGCTGGCGGACCGTCACAATTATTTTCTCATCCCACAAGGCTTGGTTTCAAAGGACACTTTATAACGTTTGTGTTGTAATTTTCCTTCGAGAAAAGTGAGAAACTCAAATGATTTCTCAATTGGAACTAGTCATGAGTTAAACTCAATGACGTAAATTGGGTAATGAATATAATTTGAAACCTTATATACTCATAATAGGTCATCAACAAAGGTTCTCATGTACGTCATGGATCTACTTGTATCACTGGAAATCTTACTTTCTTAGTAACATTCTAAGATTCTTATCATACTATAACATTCTCATTCTATAAAAATCATAGAACCAAATTCAACTGTTTCTCGTAAATTCTGGAGTAGGAATCAGGGATTCGGTCCCTCATAGAAAATAAATTACAGTGCATTAGGGGCACGTAGGAGAAAACCGTACATAAATCGGAGTTCAAACGAACGAGAACGAGCCAAAATAAAATCACTGCGCAGTGCAGAAAAATTCGCTCGCGCGCGCGAGATCGTAGCGATGCCAACGCCAAGGTCGTGCATGCCGTTTCCGATGCCGAGGTAGTACAGAGTAATGCCGACGTAGATGTAGTATATACTACCAAGGTCGACATGTCAAAGTCGATGTTATAAAATTACCGAAGTCAAAGTCGACGGTCGCACATGCCAAAGTAGAAGTCAAGGTCGCACATGCCGAGGTCGGTCGAGTTGCACATGCCAAGTCGTAATCGAGTCGCACATGCCAAGTCGTCGAGTCACACATGCCAAGTCGATTCGTCGCACATGCGCAAGTCGTCGATTCGTCGAGTCGCACATGCAAGTCGTAATCGTCGCACATGCCAAGTCAAGTCGCACATGCCGAAGTCGTGTCATAATCGAGTCGCACATGCCAAGTCGTAATCGAGTTCGTCGTTTCACATTCGTATTCGCTTTTCACTTCGCCTTTTGCTCGAGGTTATCGTTACTTCCGTTCTTCATATCATTCTTTTGTTCTTGTAAGGGAATGAAGTTCGCATTTCTATATTCTTTTGCAATACGTGTTCATGCTTCTTATATCGCCTATGTTTTCTTGAGATGACATATCATTTGTCATAATAAATCTTGAGATTTGAAACTAAAGTTTCAAATAATGAAAACATAGTTCATTTATACATGCACATTTCTTTGAATTTCAAAGATTCATCATTCCAACTTTGGCCATTTACGCTCATTTCAAGCATATTCATTCATTATACATAATCTTGAAATTTGAACGAATTTGGTTATGAAAACTTAAAAATTTTGTTCAATTTCATAACATACTTATTGAATGCATGTATTACTTAAATTTTGCAATTTCAACATTTCATTCTTGGCACATTTTGCCCATTATCAATCATAAGCATTCATTTCTAACTTGATCACTTTGCATAACTTTCATTCTCAACATTATTCGTAACTTCAATTTCATATCATTCATCTTTCATATCTTTCATTCCTTTTGAAAAAAATCATCTCGATTCTTTTGCTCTTTCAACTTTTCATTTCAAAATTTTGAAAAGGAATCATTTACCAAATTTCGGTTGAGCTTGATGTGATGGAGTGTTGAGCATTGTCACCGATCTTTAGAAGTCTAGTGACTCAATCTGACTTAACCTCAAAGGAAATTTTGGGTTCAAAGAGCGAACCGCTCATACCACTCAGTGACCCCTAAATCCTAAGTACGATTTAGCAGGGATTATTACTCTAAACAGGGATGAATAAACAATGAGACCATTTAACATTAAACTGTGATACATATATCAAGTATGTTTTTGGACCTTACTACATAACTTATGTTCTTGCAGCGGAAAACATGTGATATGTACATATGACGATGTACTATCAAGGTATAACTTTTAGCGACAACCTTCCTATTGCTCAACACTGCTCCATCGCATCACCAGCTCAATCTACACATTTAAAAACAAATATGCAGGGCTGAGTACAAATAATGCACTCAGTGGACTTATGCCAAAAACATTTTATCATCTTTTAATTACTCGCCCATCATGGTAAGACACAAGGGTTTTGATTAAAAAGGCCTTGAGCTTACTAAACTTTTTCATCATTTTCATAAACATTCGTCTGCGCAGACATTTTCCTTGTATGTATGATCCATATCCCTTCATTTCATCATAACATTAACATTTACGCCGTAGAAGGAGGCCTCCTCTAAGTCATTGTGATCGGCCGTGAATTGTCCTTACAAAGACACAAATATCATTAGGTGTACACGTTAATCCTAGCTGTATATAGCCTTCCGGCATAGGATCCGATATCGATTTCATTCATAAGTTGGGAGCGACCCAACAACATTCATCATCCATTCATTCATGGATAGGATACATACATAAAACATAAACATTTTGGGCATGTAATTTCATCATCATTTCATAATCATTTCTCAAAAGAGAGCATCATAAATAATTACTTTTCATTTCAAGAAAGCATCATAAATAGAGCATTTTATCCTTGAGGATAAGAAAGAAGCCCACCTGCACGTAAGCTTTCTTAATTCGCTTTCCTTCTATGTCAACGATCGCCTCCGCATCTCACCTTTAAGTAAAAACGATTTTAGTATGTCTGTCACGTTATTTTCAAAGTTTAAAATAAACTTTGATAACTTATACTAATATAATTTGAATTCCTTAACGAATTCAATACGTCGTTCAATCGCGTATCTTAAACTAAACATTTTTCGTATTTCGATAGAGACGAGATATGTTCAACTATTTCATTTTAACCTTTTAGGTTAAACGTTCAACGTATTCTCACGTTTTTTTGATACAAGGATTTCAATTATGAAATCTTTTCTCACCAACGAGATTTCCTTATATAATTAATACGTTTTTCACGTATTAGCGTATTTATCGAACTTATTTCATGCGTTAATTTCAAAAGTCAACAATTTTGACTTTTCTTTATGAATTCTTTAATAATTCATTTATTTAATATCTAATTTCCATATAAATCGACTTTCAATCGATTTCTTTTCATAAAGCCTTAATTCTCGATTTTTCATGCAAATCGATAAACTTTATTAATATTTTTCTTAAATATTAATCAACTTATTCTTTTAACATTATTTTTCATTTCTAACGTTATTTAATATAACGTTTCGACATAAACATAGTATTCTATGTTTATAAAATTCCATAAATTCTTAATATGTCTAAAATAATTTCTAGACATATAATGTATTATTTTTCTTGATATTAAGGAATTAAAATCCTTAATATATATATATTCAAGCTTACGGTTTTCAAGCTTTAATTTTCATTCTTCTTCCAAAAATTCTTCTAAAATCATATAGTGTACTATTTTATCATAGTATCACTAATATGTATTATCATTAACTATAGAAAATTTTGGGCATCTCCTATTTTGTTCCATAGGCCACGGTTTTAAGCTCTAAATTGCCCAAATAATTTTCTAAAATTATAATTAATTTATACAAGGCCTCAACATTGATCTATAACATATTTATAACATAAGGTCCAACATTTTCAATTTCTACATCAAGGATTATTGCTCAAGGCTCACGGTTCCTTCACAATATATACTAAACATTTTTTTGTAAAATTCTTACAAAATTACACTATACTTAAACACTATCATATAACACTAATACATCATAACATCCAACATTTACCACTTATTCACCAACATAGTCATACTAAGCATTCTCGATTTTTTATGTTCAAGTACATGAACAAAATTTCAAAATCTAATAAATTCTAATATATATTAATCACATGCTTTTACATATATTAGAGAACAAGCATTCATCTCAAAACCACAAAGAATGCTCACGGCATTCTTCAAAATTTTTCAAATGGTTTTCATTCTTTTTTCTTTTTCTTTTTCTTTCGGCAATATAATATTTATCCATATGAGTTCAAAAAATTTTCCAAATAATCACTATAAGCTCCTTGGCTATCATATATCATTAATCCATCATTAAATTAACTCCTAGAATTTTGATCATTAGAGAAAAATCATAACATGCTTAGGCCTTTGATTCAGTATAATACATATGCTTATAATTACATACTATGCATATTTAAAGAACAATAACATATTAGCATAATTTCTCTCATAAGAACACATGCTCAAACATTAAAATCAAACGGTTGGATAATTAAAATTCTAGTGTATAATCGAAGCTTGTTCGATTTCTAACATTTTTAACGGTGTCGATTAAGTGCACAAAGGTTTTAGATCAAGATTTTGGCTAATGAATAAGATGAACACACAAGGTATTTTCTCTTAGAAGCTCTCGGTATTCAAGTTTGGGAGAAGTGTAATGGCTTGCTTTTGTGTAATACTTTACTTAAGCAAAATGAATTAATATCTTGATACCAAACCTTTCTCTCTCTCGGTCATCTCACTCTCTCACAAAAAATTGGGAGCCTTCCAAGCTTTATGACTCACCTTGCATACCTCATGAAAGTAAATACTTTACACCATTTTGAACAAATCAAAGAAATATCTTCTTGCTTTGTGTATATCACACAACTCTCATGCAAGAAATGGAGGAGTTACTTCTTCTTGTCTCATGCATGGTCAACAATGTCATGCCAATACATCATCACTTACACCTCGAATGAAACAAGGACTAAAATCCTACTTTGGTTCCCAAAATTGATGTCGCCACCTTGATTCAAGGAATGAGTGTTTACAATTTTGGTCTCATACTTAGATATAATTATCTAGGCATTTAATTCATGAAGCAAGTCATCAATTGGCGCAACATGGAAAAATTTCCAAACATTGAACCTACATAATATATATCCACGCACTTTTGTATACAAAGTGTTAATTATTTTATTTTATTGCATTTAATATCTATATGACATAATATATGTCTTAGATGACAAATTATATCATAGAAAAAAATTATTAGTAACATTTCATGTGAGAAAACCACAATTTTCGAATTAGGGTTTTCAAAAATTCTAAACTTGTTCAATAATTAATCCTTAATGTTCTAGCATTATCTTAATGCTAAATAATACTCTACTTATATATAATAATCATCGGAATTTAAATATTATAATTCCTTGATCATTAATCTTATTTCTCTATTCATCTCTAAACGTTAACGTTTGAAACGTCTCAAAACGTTAATTATCGACTCATCTCAAAATGGTCGTAATAAAGTCGTAATCAATTTATTAAATTATTCCATAAATAATGGAATTTAATTCTAAGCTTCGTCACTTAGAAAATTTTACGAAATTCTAACTATCGATATTCAATCGACGTTAAAATACTACTATGGAACACTTTATAAATTTATATTCCTTAATTCACAATCCTTAGTGAATATAAAATAGAATTCATTATCTCATAATTAATCGAAATCATTATTCGGTAAATTACTAATTCATTTATTTCGTCGAAACCCTAATTTACGAATTTTAAATATCGTAATTAGGCATTTAATTCTTCGGGATATTACAAGACCGTTATAGCACAAAGCGAGGGCAATCGATCGACGTGCAAGATGGAGACTTTACCTTCAGGGTCAATAAGGAAGAGCTGACCATTTCAATCTATGATGTCATAAAGCGACATGATAATTCAGAGCATGAAGATTGTTGTTCGGTCACCACTGCCATAGCTAGCCCTATCTCGCACTGGATGTCACCCGACCAATCGATGAGGATGCTACAAAAAAGAAATGGACTCGGTATGGAACCCCGAGTGATTCGTTCAAGTTTGGGGGGTCACTTCCACACTCAGTGGTTGTCTGTTGTAAATGAAAAGTATAAGAGCAACCACATGTTTGAAAAGAAGGCAGTTGCCAAATGTAATATCCCGAAGAATTAAAGGCCTAATTACGATATTTAAATTCGTAAATTAAGGTTTCAATAAATAATTGAATTAGCACTTTATCGAATAATGATTTCGATTAATTACGGTAATGAATTCTATTTTATATTCACTAAGGATTGTGAATTAAGGAATATAAATATATAAAGTGTTTGGAAGTAATATTTTAACGTCGATCGAGTATCGATAGTTAAAATTTCAGAAAATTTCTAAGCAACGGCTTAGAATTAAATTCCATTATAAATGGAATAAATTAATAAAGTGATTACGACTTTATTACGACCATTTTGAGATGAGTCGATAATTAACGGTTTGAGACGTTTCAAACGTTAACGTTTAGAGATGAATAGAAAAATGAGTTTAATGATCAAGGAATTATAGTATTTAAATTCCTATGATTATTATATGTAATTAGAGTATTATTTAGCATTAAGATAATGCTAGAACATTAAGGATTAATTATTGGACAAGTTTAGAATTTTCGAAAACCCTAATTCGAAAATTAGGGTTTTCTCACATAAAATGATACCAATAATTTTTCCTATGATATAATTTATCATCTAAGATATATATTTTGATGTATATCTAATAATAGCATGAAAATCAAAATTTGGCCTATAAATTCCATATTCGTGAACATATATATGTATAAGTTAATATGAATGATTTTCTTTAGCTTCCAATTGTGTTGACCAAGTATGATATATTTTGCACAAGAATCAAGTGAATTAATTAAAGTGAATCAAGTGATGTGCTTGGATGAAGGATAGCCGTGTATTTGCTGCCATTTAGAGGTAGGAAAAATCTAAAACTCTTATGTGATGATGAAGAAATACATTTGGGGATGTGTTTTGACTTAGGCTTGGTAATAAGACAAGAATTGAATTTGTTTCTCCTTGTACAAAAGGGAACCGACGGCTCCAAGTAGCAATAGGATTTTAATTGCTTTGTTTCCTTCAAAACTTTTGTGTGAGTTCATTTACTATGGTGATGTAATTAATTGGTGAGTCATAAAGTTTATTTGACTTGCATCTTGTGTTGAGAGTGAGATGACCGAGAGTGAGAGGGGAATTGATGCAAAATATTAGCTCAATTACTTAAGTGAAGATATTTGCATAAGTTAAACCACTTCATTTTCTCCACAAACCAAACATCTGCCGTGAGCATGGGAGAAGGAAAGCTTGAGCACTCATCATCTTCTTTAGCCAAATTCCTTGACATTAAAGTTTGCACACTAAATCGATACCGTTAAAAAGGTTAGGCTTTTAACGAGCTTCGATTATACGTTAGAATTTTAATTTTCCAACCGTTCGATTTTAAAATTTTAAGCATATGTTCTTATGAAAAAAATATGCTAGCATGTATTGTTGTTTATTAATTATGCTACACATGATTTATATGTTTCATATATCATGTTTTAAATTGAAGTCAAGCATGTTAAAATTTATTACATGAGGATCGAAAATTTCTTGATCAATTTGATGATGGAATTATGCTATATGATAGCCAAGGAACCCATTATGATTTATTGGGAATTTTTTTAAAATCCTATGCTATATGTTTGGAGGTGACCGAAAATGATGAAGAAATGCAAAGTTAATGTACAATTTTAATTTAAGAAATGTTATAGCATATTGACGATCTATGACATTAGTTATGTATTATATGAATTTGCTAGAAATTTTGAAGATTGATTGCTCAATTTGCTCAAAATGGCCGAGAGCTTCATGTTTGATTTAGACATGATTTGGTTGTTTTTAGATTAATGTAATGATGAAATGTTGCTACACTATAGTGTATAAGCATAGTGTAATTTAATTGGAATTTTATAAAAATGTTGGGTATTAATATTGGAGGAACCGAAACCTTTGAACAACGAATTCCTTGATGTAGAAATTTAAAATGTTGGACTATATGTTATAATCATGTTATAGTTTAATGTTGGGGCCTTGTGGAATTTATTTAGAATTTTAGGAAAATGTTTGGTAAATTTTTGAAGTAAAATTCGAGAACTATAAGCTATAGGAAATTGATGTTCAATTTTTCCTATAGCTAATGTTAATACATATTAGTGATACTATGATAAAATAGTACACTATATGAATTTAGAAGAATTTTTGGAAGAAGTTTTACAATAAAAGCTTAAAACCGTGAGCTTTGGAAGTTATATTAAGGATTTTAATTCCTTAATATCAAGAAAAATAATACATTATATGTCTAGAAATTATTTTAGACATATAAAGAATTTATGGAATTTTATAAACATAGTATACTATGTTTATGGCGAAACGTTACATTAAATAACGTTAGAAATGAAAATAATGTTTAATGAATAAGTTAATTAATATTTAAGAAAAATATTAATAAAGTTTATCGATTTATGAAAAATCGAGAATTAGGGTTTTATGAAAAGAAATCGATTGAGAATCGATTTATATGGAAATTAGATATTAAAATATGAATTATTAAAGAATTTATTAAAGAAAATTCAAAATTGTTGACTTTTGAAATTAACGTATGAAATACATTCGATAAATACGCTAATACGTGAAACGACAATTATTTAAAGAAATCTGGTTGGTGAAAAAGATTTCATAATTGAAATCTTTGTATCGAAAAACGATGAGAATCGTGCTAAACGTTTAACCTAAAAGGTTAAAATGAAATAGTTGAACATATCTCGTTTCTATGGAAGTGCGAAAATGTTTAGTTAAGATACGATTGTCGACGTATTGAATTCGTTATGAATTCAAATTATATTAGTATAAGTTATCAAAGTTTATTTTAAACTTTGAAAATCTCGGCGTGATGGATGTATCAAATCGCTTTTACGTAGGTGAGACGCGGAGGCGATCGTTGGCGTAAAAGAAAACGAATTAAGAAAGCTTACGTACTGGTGGGCTTCTTTTCTTATCCTCGAGATAAAATGCTCTATTTATGATGCTTTCTTCAAATAAAAATAATTATTTATGATGCTCTCTTTGAAATGTTGATGAAATGTTTGTGAAATTACCGCCCAAAATATTTATGTTTTATGTATGTATCCTATCCATGAATGAATGAGTGAATGATGAATGTTGTTGGGTCGCTCCCGACTTATGAATGAAATCGACCGATCCTATCTTTGGAAGCGTATACTGACTGAGATTAACGTGTACACCAAACGGTGATCGTGTCGTAAGGACAATTCGGTCGGTCACGGCGACGTGGAGGGCCTCCTTCTACGGCGAAATGTTAATGTTATGATGAAATGAAGGATATGGATCATAACAAGGAAAATGTCCGTGCGTATTTAATGTTTATGAAAATGATGAAAAGTTTAGTAAGCGTAAGGCCTTTAAATAAAACCCTCGTGTCTTACCATGATGAGGCGAGTAATTAAAAGATGATAAAATGTTTTGGCATAAGTCCACCGAGTGCATTTGTACTCACCGCATATTTGTTTTTAAATGTGCGGTTGAGTTGGTGATGCGATGGAGCGATGTTGAGCAATAGGAAGGTTGTCGCTGAAAGTTATACTGATAGTACATCGTCATATGTACATATCACATGTTTTCCACTGCAAGAACATAAGTTATGTAGTAAAGTCCAAAACATGCTTGATTTATGTATTACAATTTAATGTTAAATGGTCTCATTGTTTATTCATCCTGTTTAGAGTGATAATCCCGCTAAATCGCATTTAGGATTTAGGGTCACATAGAGTGGTATCGAGCGGTTCGCTCTTTGGACCCAAAATTTTTCTTTGAGGTTAAGTCTGGATTGAGTCACTAGACTTCTAAAGGTCGGTGACAATGCTCAACACTCCATCACATCAAGCTCAACCGAATGAGGTAAATGATTCCTTTTCAAAATTTTGAAATGAAAAGTTGAAAGAGCAAAGAATCGAGATGATTTTTTTCAAAAGGAATGAAAGATATGAAAGATGAATGATATGAAATGGAAGTTATGAATAATGTTGGGAATGAAAGTTATGTAAAGTGATCAAAGTTAAGAATGAATGCCTATGATTGATAATGGGCATAAAGTGCTAACGATGAAATATTGGTTTGCAAAATTCAGTATGGCATGCTTACAAGCAAGTATGTTATGAAATTGAACAAAATTTTCAAGTTTTCATAACCAAATTCGTTCAAATTTTAAGATTATGTATAATGAATGAATATGCTTGAAATGAATGTGAATGGCCAAAGTTGGAATGATGAATTCTTCGAAATTCAAAGAAATGTGCATGTATGAATGAACTATGTTTTTATTAATTGAAACTTTAGTTTCAAATCTCAAGATTTATTATGACAAATGATGTGTCAACTCAAGAAAACATAGGCGATATAAGAAGCATGATCACGTGACATGAAGAACATAGAAGTACGAACTTCGTTCCCTTACAAGAACAAAAGATCGACTTCGACCTCGGCATGTGCGACCTCGATTTCGACCTCGGCATGTGCGACTCGACTTCGACTTCGGCATGTGCGACTCGATTACGACCTCGGCATGTGCGACTCGACTTCGACTTCGGCATGTGCGACTTGACTTCGACCTCGGCATGTGCGACTTGACTACGACCTCGGCATGTGCGACTCGACTTCGACTTCGGCATGAGCGACTCGATTACGACCTCGGCATGTGCAACTCGACTTCGACTTCGGCATGAGCGACTCGATTACGATTTCGGCATGTGCGACTCGATTATGACTTCGGCATGTGCGACTCGATTACGACTTCGGCATGTGCGACTCGACTTCGACCTCGGCATGTGCGACTCGACTTCAATCTCGGCATGTGCGACTCGACTTCAATCTCGGCATGTGCGACTCGACTTCGACCTCGACATGTGCGACCTTGACTTCGACTTCGGCATGTGCGACCGTCGACTCTGACTTCAAAAAAAATTTATAACATCGACCTTGACATGTCGACCTTGGTAGTCTATACTACATTAGCATCGGCATCGGTAACGGCATACACGACCTTGGCGTCGGCATCGCTTACGATCTCGGCGCGAGCGAGCGAATTTTTCTGCACTGCGCGGTGATTTTGTTTGGCTCGTTCTCGTTCGTTTGAACTCCGATTCGTCGGTTTTCGCCTCGTGCCCTAATGCACTATAATTTATTTTCTATGAAGGACCGAATCCTGATTCCTACTCCAGAATTTACGAGAAACAGTTGAATTTTGTTCTATGATTTTATAGAATGAGAATGTTATAGTATGATAAGAATCTTAGAATGTTACTAAGAAAGTAAGATTTCTAGTAATACAAATAGAGCCATGACCTACATGAGAACATTTTTGATGACCTATTACAGTATATAAGGTTTCAAATTATATTCATTACCCATTTACGTCATTGAATTTAACTCTATGACTAGTTCCAATTGAAAATCATTTGAGTTTCTCACTTTTCCAAGGAAATTTACAACCTCGAAACCTTATAAAGTGTCCCTTGAAACCAGCCTCGTGTGGAGAAAATAATTGTGACGGTCCGCCAGCCCATATGACCAAAGAAATCTCGATGGTCGTCATTCGGTCTTGGATCCTAGATCCCAATTATTCGATCCAAAGAGCATATCGATTCAATCATTAAAATGGGAATAAAATACGAATTAAGATAAGGGATGAAGAGTCAAGGATTTTAAAGCCTTGGACAATATCATATTGTCTAAAGAAAGGATATATATATTTCAAACAATAATAAGCTTAGAAATGAAATCATAAATGAAATTCATGACCCTTCTCATACCGCCCAACCAGCAAAGATAAGAGATATTATGATTTACGAAAAGTTAGATAGTAAGGAATAAAATGAGATATAACCATATTGTCGAGCGGTGTCTCGGTTACCAACAAGTGAAGGCATTGTATCAATGACCTTATAAGAGGTTATAATCTCTAGAGCTACGAATAAAAATGGAATGACATAGCAATGGATTTTATGATGGGTTTTACCAAAGTCGTAAAAAGTATCTTGCTTATATGGGTAATAGTGGATTGACTCACCAAATATGTTCATCTCGCCTATTCGGATGACTCATAGATCGATAAGTTATCTTAGTCGTACATAAAGGAAATCATAGATTTACGAAAACCTATCGCCTGGATAGAGACTCGAGTTTACCTCTAGATTTTAAACTAACTCACTAAAAGGAGTTAGACACGAGATTGAACCTTAACATAAATGTCCACTCACGGATAGATTGATGCTTAAAAGGACAATGTGGACGTTTAAGCTACGATAGAACATTAATGTTAAATCAAGGTACAAGTGGGAGCGTATTGTACCACTTGTTAAGTTTACGTCGACCATAGTTGTCGAGCAACGATCAATATAACCTTATGAGGCATTATGTGGAAAGAAGTATCGACCACCACTTTATTGTAATAAAGTAGGTGAGAGAAGGTATAAGGTCTGGCGTCGTAAAATGAAACGATTAAGATATCGCGCCAATGAGGCGAAGAATAAGAAAAGCTCGGGACATACAAAAGTCTTACTGATCTGCGTGAGATCCGAATCGCATTTTAAATGCGGAATTAAAGTTTCTTAAGATTTCTCCATAGAAATTATAAAGTTCGATATAAAGAATGTTGAGATCAAGTTTTATAGGACCTTACGAGCTCCTAGTAATGATAGGCCCAGAGTTTATAGATTGGTACTTCCACCAAATTTGGGAAAGACGTTATGTTTTCCACGTGTCACGCTTAAGGAAATATGAATATGACCCAAAACACGTGATCCGCCATAATGGCGTGATCTTTAACTCGATGAGTTGTGATGAAAATCTCGACTATTTTGATCGTATGATTCATGATTAAAGAATCAAGTTTGGGTCTTTAATGAAAGTCGATGGAAACCATGGACAAAAAGGAAATCACGTGGAAAATTGAAGATATTATGATGTTAAGATACCCCATACTTTTGAGGTATGCAAATTTCGGACGAAATTTTTTTAAGGGGTAGAATGTAATATCCAGAAGAATTAAAGGCCAAATTACGATATTTAAATTAAGTAAATTAAGGTTTCACTAAATAATTGAATTAGTACTTTATCGAATAATGATTTCGATTAATTACGAGTAATGAATTCTATTTTATATTCACTAAGGATTGTGAATTAAGGAATATAAATATATAAAGTGTTTGGAAGTAGTATTTTAACGTCGATTGAGTATCGATAGTTAAAATTTAAGTAAAATTTTCTAAGCGACGCTTAGAATTAAATTCCATTATAAATGGAATAAATTAATAAAGTGATTACGACTTTATTACGACCATTTTGAGATGAGTCGATAATTAACAGTTTGAGGCGTTTCAAACGTTAACGTTTAGAGATGAATAGAAAAATGAGTTTAATGATCAAGGAATTATAGTATTTAAATTCCTATGATTATTATATGTAATTAGAGTATTATTTAGCATTAAGATAATGCTAGAACATTAAGGATTAATTATTGGACAAGTTTAGAATTTTGAAAACCCTAATTCAAAATTAGGGTTTTCTCACATAAAATGATACCAATAATTTTTCCTATGATATAATTTATCATCTAAGATATATATTTTGATGTATATCTAATAATAGCATGAAAATCAAAATTTGGCCCTATAAATTCCATATTGCCGTGAACATATATATGTATAAGTTAATATGAATGATTTTCTTTAGCTTCCAATTGTGTTGACCAAGTATGATATATTTTGCACAAGAATCAAGTGAATTAATTAAAGTGAATCAAGTGATGTGCTTGGATGAAGGATAGCCGTGTATTTGCTGCCATTTAGAGGTAGGAAAAATCTAAAACTCTTATGTGATGATGAAGAAATACATTTGGGGATGTGTTTTGACTTAGGCTTGGTAATAAGACAAGAATTGAATTTGTTTCTCCTTGTACAAAAGGGAACCGACGGCTCCAAATAGCAATAGGATTTTAATTGCTTTGTTTATTCAAAACTTTTGTGTAAGTTCATTTACTATGGTGATGTAATTAATTGGTGAGTCATAAAGTTTATTTGACTTGCATCTTGTGTTGAGAGTGAGATGACCGAGAGTGAGAGGGGAATTGATGCAAAATATTAGCTCAATTACTTAAGTGAAGATATTTGCATAAGTTAAACCACTTCATTTTCTCCACAAACCAAATACTGCCGTGAGCATGGGAGAAGGAAAGCTTGAGCACTCATCATCTTCTTTAGCCAAATTCCTTGACATTAAAGCCTTGCACACTAAATCGATACCGTTAAAAAGGTTAGGCTTTTAACGAGCTTCGATTATACGTTAGAATTTTAATTTTCCAACCGTTCGATTTTAAAATTTTAAGCATATGTTCTTATGAAAAAAAATATGCTAGCATGTATTGTTGTTTATTAATTATGCTACACATGATTTATATGTTTCATATATCATGTTTTAAATTGAAGTCAAGCATGTTAAAATTTATTTCATGAGGATCGAAAATTTCTTGATCAATTTGATGATGGAATTATGCTATATGATAGCCAAGGAACCCATTATGATTTATTGGGAATTTTTTTAAAATCCTATGCTATATGTTTGGAGGTGACCAAAAATGATGAAGAAATGCTAAGTTAATGTACAATTTTAATTTAAGAAATGTTATAGCATATTGACGATCTATGACATTAGTTATGTATTATATGAATTTGCTAGAAATTTTGAAGATTGATTGCTCAATTTGCTCCAAATGCCGAGACTTCATGTTTGATTTAGACATGATTTGGTTGTTTTAGATTAATGTAATGATGAAATGTTGCTACACTATAGTGTATAAGCATAGTGTAATTTAATTGGAATTTTATAAAATGTTGGGTATTAATATTGGAGGAACGAAACCTTTGAACAACGAATTCCTTGATGTAGAAATTTAAAATGTTGGACTATATGTTATAATAATGTTATAGTTTAATGTTGGGGCCTTGTGGAATTTATTTAGAGTTTTAGGAAAATGTTTGGTAAATTTTTGAAGTAAAATTCGAGAACTATAAGCTATAGGAAATTGATGTTCAATTTTTTCTATAGCTAATGTTAATACATATTATTGATACTATGATAAAATAGTACACTATATGAATTTAGAAGAATTTTTGGAAGAAGTTTTACAATAAAAGCTTAAACCCGTGAGCTTTGGAAGTTATATTAAGGATTTTAATTCCTTAATACAAGAAAAATAATACATTATATGTCTAGAAATTATTTTAGACATATAAAGAATTTATGGAATTTTATAAACATAGTATACTATGTTTATGGCGAAACGTTACATTAAATAACGTTAGAAATGAAAAATAATGTTTAATGAATAAGTTAATTAATATTTAAGAAAAAAATATTAATAAAGTTTATCGATTTGCATGAAAAATCGAGAATTAGGCTTTTATGAAAAGAAATCGATTGAGAATCGATTTATATGGAAATTAGATATTAAAAATATGAATTATTAAAGAATTTATTAAAGAAAAGTCAAAATTGTTGACTTTTGAAATTAACGATGAAATCTTGTCACATTTCCACAATCTAAGTACGATTAGCGGGGACTATAGCGCAAACATGGATGAACCAACATGGAGACTCTCTTTAATAAAAGCGTAGTACATCGACAAGTATGTTGTTGGACTTTAGTACATAATTTAAGTTCTAGCGGCGGAAGACATGTGATATGTACATATGACGATGTACTATCAAGGTATAAACTTTTCACGACAACGGTCCTAATGCTCAACACTTTGCTCCATCCATCATACGCTCAACTCGCACATTTAAAACAAACATGCGGTGAGTACAAGAATGCACTCGGTGGACTCATGCGAAAACATTTTATCATTTGAAGATTACATTGCCACATCATGGTAAGACACAGGGTTTTAGTTGAAAATGCCTTGTGCTTACTAAAGCATTTTATCGATTCATAAAATCATCGCTGGCGGGCATTTTTCCTCGTGTGTATGATCCATATCCCTTAACATCATTTCATCATATCATCATAGTCGAGCGCCGTGAAGGAGGCCTCCTCTCGACGCCGTGACCGGCCGTGAATTGTCCTTACAAAGACACAAATACCTTAGTGTACCACGTTAATCTAGCTGTATTGTCCTTCCCAGGCATAGGATCCGATATCGATTTCATTCATAAGTTGGGAGCAACCCACAACATTCATAACATTTCATAACATCTCATAACATCTCATGGATAGGATACATACACAAAACATAAACATTTTGGCGGTAATCATGTAAACATTTTATCAACAGTTGAAATAAGCATCGTAAATAAATATTTCAAAAGCATTTTATTTTTGAGTAGAGTAAAGCCCACCGGACCAGATTGCCTTAATCCCATTTCTTGATCAGTAAGTCCTGTGCTTAGCCTATCTATTCTGGCCTTGAAGTTTTGGAGCTGGAAAAATCCATTGGGTCTTAGAACCCATATTTCTATTTTAGTGTATATCATGGTATGATATACACTCGATTAACCGTGTGGTAGACTAGTCAAATATTTCACGTTAAGGTATCTTTATGAAAATATCGTATCATGATGTTTTATCATAATTCGTACATCTTATAATGTTCTATCGCACCTTGCGACATAACATAATGAATGCATCGATTAATAGCATGTTAGTCACATAAGGCATACTTCACATAGGGGTTTCCAACACTTAGTCAAATTTCAAGTGTTTTAATTTCAGCAAAACAGCTTGAAACAACCCAAGTGACGTGCTTTGACGACCCATAACTCTCGATTCAGAATACGTATGGTCGCACAAAGATACATTCTGGAAACCTCTAAACATGTACTACAAGTTCTAAGAAGGAATGAAATCCAAATGAGTCGTGGTTCTGAAGATATAGGGTCTCAAAGTGGGCAACTCAAACTGACTTCTATACTTAGAAAATTTTCAGAATTTTCAGTTTTAGCTTAACGACGAGGGGTTTTATGAGGCTCGTAACTTTTGACTCGCAATGCCACAATGGCTGCAGGATACCAATTTAGAAACCTTGTAACAAGTACTACATATGTCATGAAGACCATACTGGAAAATATCTAACTCATCGAGAAATATATAAGTCCAAAGTTGACTAGTTGGAAATGGACAGTTTCCAGTAGGTGACTTTGGGTCGATGAAAGGCATACCTATAAAACTTGGTTTGGGATCAAACTTTCCAGATCATAACTAGACATGGTGAGGAACATTTCTTATGAAGAAACCCAAGTCCAAATCGGACTACAAATGGCTTGAACATCTCACGTAAAAGTCATACTCGAACAGCCTATTAACATAGAAATTTTCTAAGGCAGTTTGTTCAAAAAGGCTTACTGAAATGCATCAACTTTAAAAATTCACCGTGAGTTCATTATAATGAATCTGGAAATGAAACCAATCATATTGAAAAGCCACTTAAGTCTAGTTTTATCCAGAAAAGCCTCACCCAATGATTCACAATAGATTGGGAGATAAAATATTTTACCACAAGCTATCACTCCCGTGACAATTTTGTGCAGTTAGCTTGTAAAATCTGGAATAAATAGTAAAGATTTTAGAAAATTCTTAAAATTTACAGGAATCTTCTAGACATTATGAATTATGTTTCTGCCAAATTTCAGAGTTTTATCATTCTCCAAACTTAAAACGAAAGCCACGCACTATGGGTGATGAACACGGAAATTTCCCAGATTTGTGCAGTGTTTTGAAAATACAATTAAAATAGTAAATCAAGTTGGATTGACTTGAAATTTTACAGAGGCATACTAGACACATATAATTTCAACATATCAAAATTCACAATCATCGGACCACCGAAACTTAGTCAAATAAATTCTTGAAGTTACTGTTCGTCCAGGTAATCAACATGCAATGATCAAAAGTCTTGAATCTACCTATAAAACCAACATGCAATCACTTTCAAGCATAGACCCAACACATTCAAGCATATTGATGAACATGCATGTGTATATCTTGATCATCCCTAGGATCTAAGGAGGTGGTATCTACCTTAGCCACGAAATTGGCAGAGAATCGAGAGGGATGAAGAGTGGATTGGGGCTGTCCACTTTGAGGAGCCTTGCTGCCGTGAGAAGTGGAGGAGTGGGGAGAGCTCTCAACTCCTTGCAGATTTTTGAGAGAGGGAGAGATGAGAGAGTGAAGGGGACGTCTGAAATGAGGGGTGTGAGGGTGGTGTTAGGTGGTGGGAGAGGTATGGGGTGGAGAGGTGACAAGTGTTCCTATTTCACCATGCACCACTACACTTGCACAACATCACACACTCTCACTCTACACACACACACATGCACGACCTTGTACACATATATATGTATATAAATCAGGTTTTAATCATTTAATTAGACCATTTAATTAATCACATTGCCATATAGTAGATATATGCAAAAGTGGGAAGATTAACATACATTTGTTACACATATAACATTTTCGCCCTTATGCCCAAACATAGACTAAATTTTATTTTTCATGTTAAACATAGATATATGCATCATAGTATATGATTTAGATGATAATTAATATCATAGGATAAATTAATGACATCATTTTATACGATAAAAATCGAGTTCGAAAATTAGGGTTTTGAGCGTTTGAAAATTGGTAACTATCGAATCTTGATGATCTAGCATTGATTTAATGCTAAATCATACTGTAATTACATATACCAATCATAGGAAATTAATTCCTATAATTTCTTGATCGATTAAAACGCTTTTCGTTTCATCTCAAAACGTTAACGTTTGAAAACGTTGCAAAACGTTCATTATCGACTCATCTCGAAATGGTCGTCATTACTTTAATAAATTATTCCATTGATAATGGAATTATATTCTAAGCTTAATGCTTTAGAAAATATCATGAATTTTAACTATCGATACGCGATCGACGTTAAAATAATACTGCCGATACACTTCATATACTTTTATTCCTTAATTCACAATTCTCAGTGAATATAAAATAGGAATTCATTCCTTCGTAAACAATCGAAATCATTATTCGATATCTTAGTGATTGAATAACTCGGCTAAACTCTAGTTTACGGGTTTTTTAAATACCATAATTAGGCATTTAAATCATGGGTATTACATCCTTCCCCCCTTAAAAGAAATTTCGTCCCGAAATTTGCATACCTCATAAAGTATGGGTATCTTAACATCATAACATCACAACTTTCTATGTGCTTTTCTTTCGTCCATGGTTCTTCCATTGGACTTTCATTATAAGACCCAAACCTTCTTCTTTAATCGTTGAATCGTACGATCAAATTAGTCGTAGATTTTCATCATAACCCATCTGAGTCAAAGGTCATGTCATCATGTTGGTTTTCGTGAATTGGGCAATTTTTGTATTTCCTTAACTGCGACACGTGGAAAAAAAACATTTCGTATTTTCCCCCAAATGTGGTGGAAGTACCAAGCTATAGGCTACTAGGCCTATCATTGCTAGGAGCTCGTAAGGTCCTATAAAACGTGATCTCAACATTCTTGTATCTAAACTTATAATTCCTCTAGATGGAGAAATCTTAAGAGATTTTGATTTCGCATTTAAAAATGCAGTTCAAATTTACGCGTATCAACGTAAGACTTTTGTCTGTCCTAAGCTTTTCTTATTTCTTGCCTCGTTGGTAGATATCTTAATCGTTTCATTTACAACGTCAGGACTTTATACCTTTTCTCACCTACTTTGTTACAATAAAGTGGTGGTCAATACTTCTTTTCATAATACGCCTCATAAGGCTACATTAATCGTTGTTTGACACTACGGTTGTATATAAACTTAATAAGTGGTACAATAAGTTCCCACTAATACCTTGGTTTATCATTTGTTCTATCGTATCCTTAAACATTCATCTCGTCCTTTTGATTGTCCTTACGCCTATGGTGAGCATATATGTTAAGGCTCAATCTAGTATCTAACTTCTTTTGTGAGTTAGTTCCAAATCTAGGTACTCTTGAAGTCTCTATCTGAGCGATAGGTTTTGGTACTCCTTGTAAATATCGATTTCCTTTATATGCGGTCGAGCTAACTTATCGGATCTATGAGTCATCCGAATAGGCGAGACAAAACATAATTGGAGAGTCGATCCACTACTAGCCATATAGTAGTGCAACTTCTTTATGACTTTGGTAATATCTGTCATAAGATCTATTTCTATATCATTCTATTTTCATTCGTATATCTCTAGAGATCATAACTTCTTATAAGGCATTTGATACGATGTCTTCACTTGTTGGCAACCGAGACATCGCCGACAATCATGGTTACATCTCATTCCATTCCTTGCCATCTAACTTTACTCAGTAATCATAATACATCTTAATAATGCCTGGTTGGCGGTATGAGAATGATCATGAAATTCATTCTTGGTTTCATTTCTAAGCTTATTATAGCTTGGAAATATATGTATATCTCTTCCTTAGACAATATAACACTGTCCAGTGCTCCTTAGAATCCTTCAGCTCTTCATTCCTTATCTTAATTCGTATTCTATTCCCATCTTCATTCTCTCTTTTTAGTCATATTTCACCTTGGTTGTGGAAATACTACTTACATTCGTCCTTGATTTCCCGACTATTTCTGTTCTCGTTTTCTTAACTTTTCTGATGAGTTTTCCTTTTCTATAAGGACATACCATAATTTAGACTGAATTTTATAACTTAGGCATTAAATTCTACATTAACCTTCCTTAGGTGATTATTTATCACAATTATAATCTTTTACTGATTCGAGCCATCTTTTCTATCCTGTATCCAAGTTTCTTTGCTCGACGAATAACTTCAACTTTTGTGAATTGTGAAGGGTTCTTGACTTATTGATATAGGAGTGATGTCCTCGCGACTTTGGTATTTATACTACTGTCACTATCAGAGGTAATAGATTTTGGCACTCCGTGAAGTCGTATAATCTCCTTTACATACAGCTGGGCTAACTTGTCAGATCCATAAGTACTTTGGATTGGTAGGAAGTGAGCACTCTTGGTGAGTCTATCAACAATTACCAATATAGCGGTGTTCCCTCTTTTTGATTTGGGTAAGTTCGTAACGAAGTCCATCGTTATTTCATCCCATTTCCACTTGGGTATTTCCAACGGCTGTAACTTTCCGTATGGACGTTGGTGTAATGCTTTCATCTGCTGGCAAACAAGACAGTGTTCTATGAAAGAAGCTATGTCTCGTTTAATGCCTTCCCACCAAAACTTTTCTTTCAGGTCTTGGTACACCTTAGTACTATCTGGGTGAGCGGTGTAGGGTGTATCGTAAGCTTCACTCATTATTTTATTTTGAAGTTTTGCGTCATCTGGAACGCATATTCTTCCTTTAGACAATAAGGCGTTGTCCGACGCTTCCTGGAAGTTCTTAAATCCTCCAACCCTTACCCTTTCTCGATCTTTTCTAACTTTTCCTCTATCCTTTGTCTCTACCCATCCTTTTCTTAAATCGATTCATCACTATTTCAAGTCATGAGTTAGGAAATTCTGTTCATGTGGCCTAAGTCATCGTGACACGTAAGTTATTATTTATCTCGTATTAATACATAGCCTTACTTTTTTTTTTTTATTCCGTGAGAATTTTGACTCTATTTTGGGGTAACTATCTTATTGGTCTTGTTACCTTAGAGAGTTCTTAATGGATCTCTAACAGAAGTCAATTAATCTATAAAATTCTTGATCTTATTTTAGGTCATTGACGTCTTTCATCTTTAATTGTTTTGTCCTTTGTCAGATCTACATTGTTTTCTTCGAAAGACACTATGTGCCTGAAGAATATTTCTCTTTAAGTCGAAATTTACAAAGCGTACTTAGCAAAATTTTGCCTGGCTCGAAAAGTCGTAAGACAAATTCTTCGATTTTCTTTATGTTCTTTCTCGTCCTTTGAATAAATAAGAACATCATCCATGAGGATTGAGATAAAATTTTCGGTATGTGTGAAACACTCGATTTTTGAGGTTCATGAACAGGGCTGGTGCATTGGTTAGTCCGAATGGCGTAACTATTATCTCATAGTAACCATATCTTATACGGAACAATTCATTTCCGTATTTCGGATACCATTCTTCAAGACCATATAATATTTCATCATAATGCCTCGAGGACTTTTCATACATTACTTACGGGGTCGGTCTACTGAAATGATTGATTCTGAGCGTCAGCTCTTTTACACTCAAAACTTTGACACTTCTTCACCATATTCAAACTCTTCCAAACTACGCTTATTTTACATATTATAATCACATCATTTTCATCATAAACCATTATCTACATATAAGTCTTATAGGATCCTAAGATTCTATGTCTTTGAGTGACCTTTGTCGAGTCGCATCTCCCTCGAAACTCGCCTTTCTCCAAGCACGCGTTTTGTTTTCATACTCCCGACGATCATTCTCTTTCAAAGAGCCGGTCAAGTCGTTCCCGCTTCTTCTTCAATACTAGAAGTTGGTGTTACTTTTATCAGAAAGTATGGTTGGGTTGGTAGCGGTAATTCTCCTAATCCGCGAGGGCGATAAGATTTTGTCCTTTTGCCCTTCTCGTCTCTTTCTGGTACCATTGATGGCACAGGACGTGGGACGGCGTTTGGAACATCAGGGTACAACCACTCCTTTATGCCGTGTTGTGTAACTTGCCGAGGTTCAGACAAGTACTGTGAGGTATCGCTCCTCACGTATTATATGTATACTTAAGCTCGCTGACAAATCACGTAAGTCTGCATCTAGCTTTGGAATTTTATCATGGAGAAAATATTCTCTTGATACTTCTCTTGCAAAATTTTCGCTAATCATTGGCAAATAACAGATACATTGTTGGGTACCATCCTCATTTGACACTCTATAGTTACGAGTATCCATCCAGAGGTGCAAAAATTTCTTCAAAACTGTTCTAAATTCATTTCTAGTTCATATTAAAAGAGCCGATACGCTCGTGTGAGTTATAAACTTGTAGGCCTTGGGGTTAACTCCTACCCGTTAAACTCTCTTTTCTTGTCATCTGTAAACGGATATTTTTAGATAAATCCGACTTAATTTAAACAATGGAGGTGATTTTCTAAACAAGAAGGATCTCTTAAAGAATTATACACTTTAAGACATATATAACCCGTAGATGACTCATGACTCTTATCTTAATACTCATTTTACGTTTTACATCTTCAGTCGTATGTTGCCTTAAAGATGTTCGCATAGGCGAATAGTGGGTACTGACATTCTGTCGTGTGAAACCTCT
Source organism: Salvia rosmarinus (assembly GCA_036937905.1). Lineage (NCBI taxonomy): Eukaryota > Viridiplantae > Streptophyta > Magnoliopsida > Lamiales > Lamiaceae > Salvia > Salvia rosmarinus. The sequence continues at coordinate 33,589,060 of CM072816.1, read as the reverse complement.
AACGAAAAGGCCAGGCCCAGGTTACTAATCACATGAATGACAGCCATTTCTGAAACTTCTTGTCTCTAAAATTATATTTACGTTCCATATAGATATAGTGATCCAAATCATTGGATAGTACTTTAGGCGATTCTAGGTTCAATTCTGAGCTTGAGCATCATTTGCGATGGTCAAAATTCCCGTATAGGTAAGGAGATTTTCATTTCTTGATTTGCTTACCCTGAATTGGGTTCTATCGTTTCTACGCATACTTGTGCGATGTTAAAAAGCGAAGCACCTAAATAGAACAAGATTTTACAGGTATTCTGAGAAATTTTCCTCACACCTATCCTGCCTTTTGGTTCTGTTTGATCTGTTTTCGGTGCGAAGTATAGGCTTTGGTCAACGGTCTTTCCATTTATTCAAGTAAACATCTATTTCATATGTCATTGTCCTTTCCATTGGGACATTATGTTCCCTTGCTATGGTCTTCTGTTGCCTCATTCACCCTATACTTCTCGGTATTAGTATCGTTATGCTTTTACTAATAGCATTCATGGTTAGGTTTACATCAACCTATCCTTTGATATGGATATATTTCAATAATGGAATCTTATCGTAGAGAGCGTCATGTCTCTATCACTATCATTCATTCCTAATCCAGTATGAATGATTAAATTCCCTTTTTTCACTTTATTAATCTTAGGAGTATATTTCTCATATATCCTTACTTATCGAAGTCATAACATCTCTGAGGCTTATATCATATCATGAACTATCTACTTGTATAGTTCGTAATTTCTTCTGCTATTTTTGACTTTTGTCCATTTCCTTGAGCATGGTATCTGAAAGTAATCTTACTTTCGTTATACTTCGGTTCTCACATTCAGGGTTAGAATCGTCATTATTGTCGTATGGCTTGGTAAGGTAGTACATTTGTACACCATAACTTAAAGTCCAAGCATCTTATTGACATGTCTTGACTTTGGAGATATTTCCTCCATACTTGATTTACAGGCTAGGGCTATCCTAGTCGCTCACACAATCTCGAGGATTATGATTTCTAAATCTTATTATCATTCGTCCAACCAAGTTTCAATTACTTGGAATCGATTATGCTCAAGCATAATCTCATTGATTGAGGTATAAAGCGAAAGATCTATTTTCTGAGACGCTATCATTTCCTTATATATATTCTTTGAAAAGAATATCTTGTATGCATCTTCATTCTTTTTAAACATGTCCAACCTACTAACGAGGTTTCAAGGACATCCAACTATCTTAAAGATAAGTTGTAATTGCTCTCGTCATGACATAATAAGGGAAATTAATATCCCACAGATATCATATACTTCCTTTTACTCTTGCATTCAACGCTAAAGAGTATCTCACATCAGTGTGTATCATAGGAAAAATATCTCATTTCATCGAGATTTTCTTTACATCATAATTTCTTGATGTCTCCCACTTTACTGGTCTGAAACTTTTAGGTGACTGAGATAAGTCAACCTATTTCATGCCCGACATTTATCGCTTTACTAATTCGCTCTTAGTTGACAAGGTAAGTCAACTTTCATCTTACTTGATGGTTTCAAGAGTCGAGAAGAAATTATCACGACTACTTACAGGAGGTACTGTCTAATCCATCAAGATAACATCTTTTCAATGATTGAATCGATATGTTCCTCGATCAATAAATGGGGCTCTAGGTCCAAGACCGAATGACGACTCATCGAGATTTCTTTGGTCATATGGGCTGGCGGACCCGTCACAATTATATTCTCAGTCACACAAGGCTTTGGGTTCAAAAGGACACTTTGTAAATTTTTGAGTTGGAAGTTTTCTTCAGAAGAAGTGAGAAACTCGAATGATTTCTCAATTGGAACTAGGTCATAGAATTAAATTCAATGACAGAAATTGGGTAATGGATATAATTTGAAAGCTTATATACCCGTAATAGGTCATCAACAAAGTTCTCATGTATGTCAAGGTTCTACTTGTATTACTGAAGATCTTACTTTCTTCGTAACATTCTAGGATTCGTATCCTGCCATAACAGTCTTACTCTTTTCAAATCGTAGAACTAACTTCAACTGATTCTCATGAATTCTGGAGTAGGAATCAGAATTTGGTCCTTCATAAGAAATGAAGTACAGTTCACTAGAGCACGTAGGCGAAAACCATACGTAAATCGGAGTTCACACGATCAAGAACTAGTCAAACAAAATCACTGCGCAGTGCAGGAAATTTACACGCGTTCGCGCCGGTCATAAACGATGCCGACACCAAGTTCGTGCATGCCGCTACCGATGCCGGGTAGTACAGAATATTGCCGACACCGAGGTCAGACAAACTTCCCGGTCGATATGTCAAAGGCGATGTTATAAATGCCGATTTCAAGTCGACGATCGCACATGCCGATGTCGGCCGAGGTCGTACATGTCGAGGTCGAACAATTTCGTATAAATCTTTCACTTTTCCTCACTCAAGATGGAATGAAGTTCTCAAATCCATCGTTACTCTTGTTCTTGTAATGGAAGGAAGTTCTTACTTCTATGTTCTTTCGTAGAAAGGGATCATGCGTCTTATAAAGTCTACGCTCGTTGAACTAGCATGCTCATCATCACAATCAACTTTGAGATTGAAGTAAAACTTGAATATTCATGTGTAGCTCATCTCAGACAAGACGTATTTCGTTGAATTTAAAGAATTCAACATATCATATTGACAATTCAATGTCCAATCTCAATCATTTTAAAACATGAATAATCATAACTTTGTTCATAATAATGAACCCTTATTACATTTCGTAAATTCAAACATTTCATCTTTGGCGATCATGCCAAAACTTTCTCATATCATTGTCATCACCTTTCTTATATCTTCGTTCTTTTCATAATTTTCTTGACAAATCATTTGTCATAACATTCATTCTCAACCTTTCTCATAGCTTTCATTTCGCTTGATAAAATTTTGTTTCACTTTCAAACTTTTCGTTTTCAACTCGAGAAAAATAATTTCATAAACATTCATCTGGCCAGGCTAATTTTCAAAACTTTGGAAAAAGAGTCATTTACCTCATTTCGGTTGAGCTTGATGTGATGGAGTGTTGAGCATTGTCAGCTGATCTCTAGAAGTCTAATGACTCAATCTAGACTTATCCTTAAAGAAGATTTTGGGTTCAAGAGCGAACCGCTCTGATACCACTCTGTCACAGCCCCACAATCCTAAGTACAGATTAGCAGGGACTATAACTGCAAACATGGATGAACCAACATGGAGACTCTCTTTAATAAAAAGCGTAGTACATACGACAAGTATGTTGTTGGACTTTAGTACATAATTTAAGTTCTAGCAGCGGAAGACATGTGATATGTACATATGACGATGTACTATCAAGGTATAAACTTTTCAAATGACAACGGTCCTAATGCTCAACACCTCCATCCATCATCGCTCAACTGCACATTTAAAACAAACATGCGGGTGAGTACAAGAATGCACTCGGTGGACTCATGCCAAAACATTTTATCATTTGAAGATTACATCGCCACATCATGGTAAGACACTGAGGGTTTTAGTTGAAAATGCCTTGTGCTTACTAAAGCATTTTATCGCTTCATAAAATCATCGCTGGCTGGGCATTTTTCTCGTGTGTATGATCCATATCCCTAACATCATTTCATCATATCATCATAGTCGAACGTCGTGAAGGAGGCCTCCTCTACGACGCCGTGACCGCCGTGAATTGTCCTTACAACTACACAAATACCTTAGTGTACACGTTAATCCTAGCTGGTATTGTCCTTCCCATATAGATCCGATATCGATTTCATTCATAAGTTGGGAGCAACCCAACAACATTCATAACATTTCATAACATCTCATAACATCTCATGGATAGGATACATACACAAAACATAAACATTTTGGCGGTAATCATGTAAACATTTTATCAACAGCTGAAATAAGCATCGTAAATAAATATTTCAAAAGCATTTTATTTTTGAGTGAGTAAAGCCCACCGGATCAGATCGCCTTAATCCCATTTCTTGATCAGAAGTCCTGTGCTTAGCCTATCTATTCCACGGCCTTGAAGTTTTGGAGCTGGAAAAATCCATTGGGTCTTAGAACCCATATTTCTATTTTAGTGTATATCATGGTATGATATACACTCAATTGACCATGTGGTAGCACTTAGTCAAATATTTCACGTTAAGGTATGCTTTGTGAAAATATCGTATCATGATGTTTTATCATAATTGTACATCTTATAATGTTCTATCGCACTTGCGACATAACATAATGAATGCATCGATTAATAGCATGTTAGTCACATAAGGCATACTTCACATAGGGGTTTCCAACACTTAGTCAAATTTCAAGTGTTTTAATTTCAGCAAAACAGCTTGAAACAACCCAAGTGACGTGCTTTGACGACCCATAACTCTCGATTCAGAATACGTATGGTCGCACAAAGATACATTCTGAAACCTCTAAACATGTACTACAAGTTCTAAGAAGGAATGAAATCCAAATGAGTCGTGGTTCTGAAGATATAGGGTCTCAAAGTGGGCAACTCAAACTGACTTCTATACTTAGAAAATTTTCAGAATTTTCAGTTTTAGCTTAACGACGAGGGTTTTATGAGGCTCGTAACTTTTGACTCGCAATGCCAAAATGGCTGCAGGATACCAATTTAGAAACCTTGTAACAAGTACTACATATGTCATGAAGACCATACTGGAAAATATCTAACTCATCGAGAAATATATAAGTCCAAAGTTGACTAGTTGAAATGGACAGTTTCCAGTAGGTGACTTTGGGTCGATGAAAGGCATACCTATAAAACTTGGTTTGGGATCAAACTTTCCAGATCATAACTAGACATGGTGAGGAACATTTCTTATGAAGAAACCCAAGTCCAAATCGGACTACAAATGGCTTGAACATCTCACGTAAAAGTCATACTCGAACAGCCTATTAACATAGAAATTTTCTAAGGCAGTTTGTTCAAAAGGCTTACTGAAATGCATCAACTTTAAAATTCACCGTGAGTTCATTATAATGAATCTGGAAATGAAACCAATCATATTGAAAAGCCACTTAAGTCTAGTTTTATCCAGAAAAGCCTCACCCAATGATTCACAATAGATTGGGAGATAAAATATTTTACCACAAGCTATCACTCCCGTGACAATTTTGTGCAGTTAGCTTGTAAAATCTGGAATAAATAGTAAAGATTTTAGAAAATTCTTAAAACTTACAGGAATCTTCTAGACATTATGAATTATGTTTCTGCCAAATTTCAGAGTTTTATCATTATCCAAACTTAAAACGAAAGCCACGCACTATGGGTGATGAACACGGAAATTTCCCAGATTTGTGCAGTGTTTTGAAAATACAATTAAAATAGTAAATCAAGTTGGATTGACTTGAAATTTTACAGAGGCATACTAGACACATATAATTTCAACATATCAAAATTCACAATCATCGGACCACCGAAACTTAGTCAAATAAATTCTTGAAGTTACTGTTCGTCCAGGTAATCAACATGCAATGATCAAAAGTCTTGAATCTACCTATAAAACCAACATGCAATCACTTTCAAGCATAGACCCAACACATTCAAGCATATTGATGAACATGCATGTATATCTTGATCATCCCTAGGATCTAAGGAGGTGGTATCTACCTTAGCCACGAAATTGGCAGAGAATCGAGAGGGATGAAGAGTGGATTGGGGCTGTCCACTTTGAGGAGCCTTGCTGCCGTGAGAAGTGGAGGAGTGGGGAGAGCTCTCAACTCCCTTGCAGATTTTGAGAGAGGAGGAGATGAGAGTGAAGGGGCGTCTGAAATGAGGGGTGTGAGGGGTGGTGTTAGGTGGTGGGAGAGGTATGGGGTGGAGAGGTGACAAGTGTTCCTATTTCACCATGCACCACTACACTTGCACAACATCACACACTCTCACTCTACACACACACACATGCACGACCTTGTACATATATATGTATATAAATCAGGTTTTAATCATTTAATTAGACCATTTAATTAATCACATTGCCATATAGTAGATATATGCAAAAGTGGGAAGATTAACATACATTTGTTACACACATATAACATTTTCGGCCCTTATGCCCAAACATAGACTAAATTTTATTTTTCATGTTAAACATAGATATATGCATCATAGTATATGATTTAGATGATAATTAATATCATAGGATAAATTAATGACATCATTTTATACGATAAAAATCGAGTTCGAAAATTAGGGTTTTCGAACGTTTGAAAAATTGGTAACTATCGAATCTTGATGATCTAGCATTGATTTAATGCTAAATCATACTGTAATTACATATACCAATCATAGGAAATTAATTCCTATAATTTCTTGATCGATTAAAACGCTTTCATCTCAAAACGTTAACGTTTGAAAACGCGTTGCAAAACGCTCATTATCGACTCATCTCGAAATGGTCGTCATTACTTTAATAAATTATTCCATTGATAATGGAATTATATTCTAAGCAATGCTTTAGAAAATATCATGAATTTTAACTATCGATCTGCCGATCGACGTTAAAATAATCTTGAATACACTTCATATACTTTTATTCCTTAATTCACAATTCTCGTTGAATATAAAATAGAATTCATTCCTTCGTAAACAATCGAAATCATTATTCGATATCTTAGTGATTGAATAACTCGGCTAAACTCTAGTTTACGGGTTTTTTAAATACCATAATTAGGCATTTAAATCTGCGGGGTATTACAAATACGTTCGATAAATACGCTAATACGTGTAAAACGTATTAATTATTTAAAGAAATCTCGTTGGTGAGAAAAGATTTCATAATTGAAATCTTTGTATCGAAAAACGTGAGAATGCGTTAAACGTTTAACCTAAAAGGTTAAAATGAAATAGTTGAACATATCTCGTTTCTATCGAAGTACGAGAAATGTTTAGTTAAGATACGCGATTGGTCGACGTATTGAATTCGTTAAGGAATTCAAATTATATTAGTATAAGTTATCAAAGTTTATTTTAAACTTTGAAAATCTCGAAAAACGTGACAGATGTACTGAAATCGTTTTTACGTAAAGGTGAGACGCGGAGGCGATCGTTGGCGTAAAAGAAAAACGAATTAAGAAAGCTTACGTACCAGGTGGGCTTCTTTTCTTATCCTCAAGGATAAAATGCTCTATTTATGATGCTTTCTTCGAAATGAAAAATAATTATTTATGATGCTCTCTTTTGAGAAATGTTGATGAAATGTTTATGAAATTACCTGCCCAAAATATTTATGTTTTATGTATGTATCCTATCCATGAATGAATGAGTGAATGATGAATGTTGTTGGGTCGCTCCCGACTTATGAATGAAATCGAATTCGGATCCTATGCTGGAAGGCTTATACCAGGCTAGGATTAACGTGTACACCAAACGGTGACTGTGTGCTGTAAGGACAATTCACGGCCGGTCACAACGACGTAGAGGGAGGCCTCCTTCTACGGCGTAAATGTTAATGTTATGATGAAATGAAGGGATATGGATCATACATACAAGGAAAATGTCAGCGCAGACGAAAGTTTATGAAAATGATGAAAAAGTTTAGTAAGCACAAGGCCTTTTAAATAAAACCCTTGTGTCTTACCATGATAAAGCGAGTAATTAAAAGATGATAAAATGTTTTGGCATAAGTCCACCGAGTGCATTATTTGTACTCACCGCATATTGTTTTAAATGTGCGATTGAGTGGTCTTCTGCGATGGAGCGGTGTTGAGCAATAGGAAGGTTGTCATTGAAAGTTATACCTGATAGTACATCGTCATATGTACATATCACATGTTTTCCACCGCAAGAACATAAGTTATGTAGTAAAGTCCAAAACATGCTTGATTTATGTATTACAATTTAATGTTAAATGGTCTCATTGTTTATTCATCCTGTTTGAGTAATAATCCCGCTAAATCGTACTTAGGATTTAGGGGCTGTTACAGAGTGGTATCAGAGCGGTTCGCTCTTTGAACCCAAAATTTTCCTTTGAGGTTAAGTCTAGATTGAGTCACTAGACTTCTAAAGGTCAGCTGACAATGCTCAACACTCCATCACATCAAGCTCAACCGAAATGAGGTAAATGATTCCTTTTCAAAATTTTGAAATGAAAAGTTGAAAGAGCAAAAGAATCGAGATGATTTTTTTTCAAAAGGAATGAAAGATATGAAAGATGAATGATATGAAATGGTAGTTATGAATAATGTTGGGAATGAAAGTTATGTAAAGTGATCAAAGTTAAGAATGAATGCCTATGATTGATAATGGGCATAAAGTGCCAACGATGAAATATTGAATTTGCAAAATTCAAGTATGGCATGCTTACAAGCAAGTAAGTTATGAAATTGAACAAAATTTTCAAGTTTTCATAACCAAATTCGTTCAAATTTTAAGATTATGTATAATGAATGAATATGCTTGAAATGAATGTGAATGGCCAAAGTTGGAATGATGAATTCTTGAAATTGAAAGAAATGTGCATGTATGAATGAACTATGTTTTATTAATTGAAACTTTAGTTTCAAATCTCAAGATTTATTATGACAAATGATGTGTCATCTCAAGAAAAACATAGACGATATAAGAAGCATGATCACGTATTGTGAAAGAACATAGAAGTACGAACTTCGTTCCCTTACAAGAACAAAAGAACGACTTCGACCTCGGCATGTGCGACCTCGATTTCGACCTCGGCATGTGCGACTCGACTTCGACTTCGGCATGTGCGACTCGATTACGACCTCGGCATGTGCGACTCGACTTCGACTTCGGCATGTGCGACTTGACTTCGATCTCGGCATGTGTGACTCGACTACGACCTCGGCATGTGCGACTCGACTTCGACTTCGGCATGAGCAACTCGATTACGACCTCGGCATGTGCGACTCGACTTCGACTTCGGCATGAGCGACTCGATTACGATTTCGGCATGTGCGACTCGATTATGACTTCGGCATGTGTGACTCGATTACGACTTCGTCATGTGCGACTCGACTTCGACCTCGGCATGTGCGACTCGACTTCAATCTCGGCATGTGCGACTCGACTTCAATCTCGGCATGTGCGACTCGACTTCGACCTCGACATGTGCGACCTTGACTTCGACTTCGGCATGTGCGACCGACGACTCTGACTTCAAAAAAAATTTATTACATCGACCTTGACATGTCGACCTTGGTAGTCTATACTACATCAGCATCGGCATCAGTAACGGCATACACGACCTTGGCGTCGGCATCGCCACGATCTCGGCGCGAGTGAGCGAATTTTTCTGCCTTTGCATGGTGATTTTGTTTGGCTCGTTCTCGTTCGTTTGAACTCCGATTTACGTCGGTTTTCGCTCACGTGCCCCTAATGCACTGTACTTTATTTTCTATGAAGGACTGAATCCCAGATTCCTACTTCAGAATTTACGAAACATTTGAATTTGGTTCTATGATTTTATAGAATGAGAATGTTATAGTATGATAAGAATCTTAGAATGTTACTAAGAAAGTAAGATTTCTAGTTATACAAATAGAGCCATGACCTACATGAGAAAATTTTTTGATGACCTATTACGAGTATATAAGGTTTCAAATTATATTCATTACCCAATTTCTTTCATTGAATTTAACTCTATGACCTAGTTCGATTGAAATCATTTGAGTTTCTCACTTTTACGAAGAAATTTACAACACGAAACCTTATAAAGTGTCCCTTGAAACCAAGCCTCGTGTGTCGAGAAAATAATTGTGACGGTGCGCCAGCCCATATGACCAAAGAAATCTCGAGAGTCGTCATTCTTGTCTTGGACCCTAGATCCCAATTATTCAGTCCAAAGAGCATATCGATTCAATCATTAAAAAGATGATATTTTGATTTGTGAGACAGTATCTCTTGTAAGTAATCGTGATAATTTCTCCTCGATTCTTGAAACCATCAAGTATGAGGAATGTTGACTTACCTTGTCACCTAAGTGCGAATTAGTAAAGCGATAAACATCAGGCATGATATAGGTTGACTTATTTCAGTCACCTAAAAGTTTCAGATCAATTAAGTGATAGACACCAAGAAATTATGATGTAAAGAAAATCTCGATGAGACGAGATACTTTCCCTATGATACACATGGATGTGATAACCCTTGATGGGCTTTACAAAGATCGATAACAGTGAAGTTATACCTTCATACGATCATTATGATAATAAAGTTATGAACAAGATACTCTTTAGCATTGAATGCAAGAGTAAAAGTAAAGAAAAGTATATGATATCCGTGGGATATAATTTCCCTCACCATGTCATAACGAAGAGAGATTACAACTTATCTTTAAGATAGTTGTTTGTCCTAAACCTCGTTAGTAGGTTGGGCATGTTTAAAAGAATGAAGATGCATGTAAGATATTCTTTTAAAGAATATATATATAAATGAATGATAGCATCTCAAAAAATAGATCTCTCTTTATACCTCAATCAATGAGATTATGTTGAGCATAATCGATTCCAAGTAATTGAAACTTGGTTAAATAAACGATAATGAGATTGAGGAATCATAATCCTTGAGATTGTGTGAGCGATCAGGATAGCCCTAGTATGTAAATCGTATGGAGAAATATCTCCAAAGCCAAGACATGGTAATAAGATGCTTGGAATTTAAGTTATGGTGTCTGAATGTACTACCTTGCCAAGCCATACGACAATAATAGCGGTTCTAATCACTGAATGTGAGAACAAGTATCACGAAGTAATATTACTTTGGATACCATGTCGAGAAAAGGGACAAAAGTCAAGATAATGAAAAAACTATGAGCTATACAATTATAAGATAGCCACGACATGATATAAGCTTGAGACATATGACTTTGATAAATAAAGATTTCTCTTGAAAAGAGTTTAAAGTAAGGATATATGAGAAATATATTCCTAAGATCGATAAAGTTAAAAAGGGAATTGAATCATTCATACTGGATTAGGAATGAATGATAGTGATAGAGACATGACAATCTCTACGATAAGATTTAATTATCGAAATATCAATATCAAAGGATAGGTTAATGTAGACCTAACCACGAATGCTATTGGTAAAAGCATAACGGTACTGATACCCGAGAAGTATAGGGTGAATGAGGTAACGGAAGGCCATAGCAAGGAAACATAATGTCCCAAGGGAAAGGACAATGATATATGGAAAAGATGTTTACTTGAATAAACGGGAACACCGTTGACCAGAGCCTATACTTAGCACCGAAAACAGACGAACAAATCGGAAGGCTGATATATATGAGAAAAATTTCTCATAATACTTATAATTTTTCTGTTCAATATAGGTGCTTCATGTTCTAACATCGCACAAGTATGTGCAGAAACGATAGAACCTAATTCGGGATAAACGAATCAAGAAATGAAAATTTCTTCACCTATATGAGAATTATGGCCGCCGTAAGTATTGTAAAGGCTTAGAATTGAACCTAGAATCGCCTAAGGTTCTATCCAATGATTTGGATCATTATATCTATGTGGAACGTAGATATAATTCGAGAAATACGAAGTTTCGAAGATGGTTGTCATTCACGTGATGAGTGACCTGGGGCTAGTCTCTTCGTTAGAAATTTTACGTGGCAGGATATTAGTACCCACTATTTGCTTATGCAAATAAATTAAGAGCGATATACGACTGAAGGTGTAAAACTTAAAATGAGTGATAAGATAAGTGTCATGAGTCGTGACGTAACTTGTCTACAAGTTATATATGTCCTAAAATGCTTAATTCTTTAAGAGATTTTCCTTGTATAAAATTTCCTCTATCGCTTGGATTTAAGTCTGACTTATCTAAAAATATCTGTTTACAGATGGCAGAAAAAGGGAGTAATACGGGTAAGAAGATAACCACAAGGCCTACAAGCTTAGAATTCACAGTGCATATCGGCTCTTTTACTATAACACAGGCATGAATTTAGGACAATTTTGGAGGAATTTCGCGTTGGAAGGATGCTCGTAACTATGGAGTTACGGATGAGGATGGTATCTAGAGGCTTATTAGTCGCTTGCCAACGGAATGACGTAAGTTTGCAAAGAAGTATCGAGAGAATATCTTCGCATGCGAAAACTCAAGACTTGGGCGGTCTAACAGGATTTGTCGACCGACTCAAGCATACATATTATGCGTATGGAACTGCACCTACTAGCACTTATCCCGGTCCTCGGCAAGTCACCCAATATGGTACAAAGGAGTGGTTGTACCCTGATGTCCCAAACGCCGCCCCACGTCCTGTGCCGCGGATTATACCTGAAAGGGATGAGAATGGCAAGAGGACAGGATCATACCGCCCTCGTGGACTAGGGGAGTTACCTCTACCAACCCAACCATACTTTCTGATAAAAGCAACATGAATTGTGTCAAGAAGAAAGCGAGGGCAACTTGACCTGGCTCTCTAAAGGGAATAGATCATCGGGGTATGAGGCGAACGCATGCGGGAGAAAGCAAGTTTCAAGTGAGAGTGCGATTCGATGAAGGCCACTCGAGACATAGAATCTCATGATGATATGAGACTTATAAGTAAATAATGGTTTATATTGAAATTGGTGTGGTTAGAATATGTAAAATAAACATAGTCTGGAGTACGTAGTAAATGTGTTAAAATGTTGTCAAAATTTTGAGTGTAAAAAGAACTAGATGCCATGAAATTGGTCGGCTGATAGACCGACCCTTGTAATTAATATATGAAAAGTCCTCACTGAGGCGTTCTGATGTAACATATTTTATGGTCCTTGTAGAATGGTATCCGATATACGACAACGAATTGTTCGAATAAGATATGGCCACTATGAGATAGTAGTTATGCCATTCGGACTAACCAATGCACCACCCTGCTCATGAACCTCAAAATCGAGTGTTCCACATACTTAGACAATTTTGTCTTAACCTTTATGAATAACGTTCCTATCCATACGAAGAATGAGAAAGAACGTAAAAGAACGTCGAAGGACTGTCTTCACAATTTTAAGAGCGAGCAAATTTTGCGAAACGAGTTTTGAATTTCGACAAAGAAATATTCCTCGAGCACATAGTGTCTTTAGAAAGAATCAAAGTAGAGTGGCAAAGGATAAAGCAATTAAGAATGAAAGTCAATCGATGACCTAAAATGAGATCAGAAATTTCTAGATTAATTGACTGCTATCGAGAACCATGAAGAACTCTCTAAGGTATGCAAGGCCGATAACATAACTACCCCAAAAAGGAATCAAATTTACATAGATTAATAAAGAAAGGCTATGTATTAATATGAGAAGAAAATAGCTTCGCATGATAATGACTTGGCTATATGAATAGAAATTCCCAACTCACGACTTGAAATAATAACGATAATAAGTACCAAAGTCTTTGAGACATCACTCCTCGACAATAAGTTAAAAATCCTTCACAGATTACAAAAGTTTGAATTAATTCTTGACGAAGAGACTTGGATACGGGATAGAAAAGATGGCTCAATCGGTAAAGATTACAATTGTGATATAAATATCACCTACGGAAGGTTAATGTAATTTCTAATGCCCTAAGTTATAAAATTCAGTCTAAATTATGATATGTCCCTATAGAAAAGAAAACTCATTGGAGAGTTTAAGAAAATGAAAAGCAAAATAGTCGGGCAATCGTGAACGAACGTAAGTTGTTTTCCTCACACTCAAGTGACATATATGACTAAAGAGAAAGGATGAAAATGGGAATAAAATACTGAATTAAGATAAGGGATGAAGAGTCAAGGATTTTAAAAGCTTCGGACAATATCATATTGTCTAAAGAAAGGATATATATATATTTCAAACAATAATAAGCTTAGAAATGAAATCATAAATGAAATTCATGACCTTCTCATACCGCCCAACCAGCAAAGATTAAGAGATATTATGATTTATTTAGAAAAGTTAGATAGTAAGGAATAAAATGAGATATAACCATATTGTCGGCGTTGTCTCGGTTACCAACAAGTGAAGGCATTGTATCAATGACCTTATAAGAGGTTATAATCTCTAGAGCTACACGAATAAAAATGGAATGACATAGCAATGGATTTTATGACGGGTTTTACCAAAGTCATAAAGAAGTAATACTGCTATATGGGTAATAGTGGATTGACTCACCAAATATGTTCATCTCTGCCTATTCAGATGACTCATAGATCTGATAAGTTAGCTTAGTCGTACATAAAGGAAATCATAGATTTACAGAAAACCTATCGCTTCAGATAGAGACTCCAAGTTTACCTCTAGATTTTAAAATTAACTCACTAAAAGGAGTTAGACACGAGATTGAACCTTAACATAAATGTCCACTCACAGATAGATGGACAGTTAAAAAGGACAATGTGGACGTTTAAGCTTACGATAGAACATTAATGTTAAATCAAGGTACAAGTGGGAACGTATTGTACCACTTGTTAAGTTTACGTACGACCATAGCTGTCAAGCAACGATCAATATAGCCTTATGATGCATTATGTGGAAAGAAGTATCGACCACCACTTTATTGTAATAAAGTAGGTGAGAGAAGGTATAAGGTCCTGACGTCGTAAATGAAACGATTAAGATATCTGCCAAATGAGGCAAAGAATAAGAAAAGCTCGAGACGATTAAAAGTCTTACCGATACGCGTGAGATCAGAATCTGCATTTAAATGCAGAAATAAAGTTTCTTAAGATTTCTCCATAGAGGGAAATTATAAAATTCAGATAAAAGAATGTTGAGATCAAGTTTTATAGGACCTTACGAGCTCCTAGTAATGATAGGCCCAGTAGCCTATAGATTGGTACTTCCACCAAATTTGGGAAAGTACGTTATGTTTTCCACGTGTCACAGTTAAGGAAATATGAATATGACCCAAAACACGTGATCCGCCATAATGACGTGATCTTTAACTCAGATGAGTTGTGATGAAAATCTACGACTATTTTGATCGTATGATTCAATGATTAAAGAATCAAGTTTGGGTCTTTAATGAAAGTCCAATGGGGAAACCATGGACAAAAGGAAATCACGTGGAAAATTGAAGATATTATGATGTTAAGATGTCACATCCCCACAATCCTAAATACGGATTAGCAGGGACTATAACTGTAAACATGAATGAACAACATGGAGACTCTCTTTAATAAAAAGCATAATACATATGTCATTTATATTTTTGGACTATATTACATAATTTGAGGTTCTTGCAGCGGAATACATGTGATATGTACATATGACGATGTACAATCAAGGTATAAACTTTTCAACGACAACGATCTAATGCTCAACATCTTGCCATCCATCATCACGCTCAACTCACACATTTAAAACAAACATGCGGTGAGTACAAGAATGCACTCGATGGACTCATGCCAAAACATTTTATCATTTGAAGATTACACGCCACATCATGGTAAGACATGGGTTTTAGTTGAAAATGCCTTGTGCTTACTAAAGCATTTTATCGATTCATAAAATCATCGCTGGCGTGCATTTTTCTCGTGTGTATGATCCATATCCATTAACATCATTTCATCATATCATCATAGTCGAGCGTCGTGAAGGAGGCCTCCTCTGACGCCGTGACCGCCGTGAATTGTCCTTACTGACTGCACAAATACCTTAGTGTACACGTTAATCTAGCGGTATTGTCCTTCCCAGCATAGGATCCGATATCGATTTCATTCATAAGTTGGGAGCAACCCAACAACATTCATAACATTTCATAACATCTCATAACATCTCATGGATAGGATACATACACAAAACATAAACATTTTTGGCAGGTAATCATGTAAACATTTTATCAACAGTTGAAATAAGCATCGTAAATAAATATTTCAAAAGCATTTTATTTTTGAGTAGAGTAAAGCCCACCTGGACTGTAGATTGCCTTAATCCCATTTCTTGGACTGTAAGTCTTAGCTTTAGCCTATCTATTCTTGGCCTTGAGGTTTTGGAGCTGGGAAAAATCCATTGGGTCTTAGAACCCATATTTCTATTTTAGTGTATATCATGGTATGATATACACTCAATTGACCATGTGATAGTACCTAGTCAAATATTTCACGTTAAGGTATGCTTTCGTGAAAATATCGTATCATGATGTTTTATCATAATTGTACATCTTATAATGCTCTATCGCATGCCTTGCGACATAACATAATGAATGCATCGATTAATAGCATGTTAGTCACATAAGGCATACTTCATAGGGTTTCCAATACTTAGTCAAATTTCAAGTGTTTTAATTTCAGCAAAACAGCTTGAAGCAACCCAAGTGACGTGACTTTGACGACCCATAACTCTCGATTCAGAATACGTATGGTCGCACAAAGATACATTCTGAAACCTCTAAACATGTACTACAAGTTCTAAGAAGGAATGAAATCCAAATGAGTCGTGGTTCTGAAGATATAGGGTCTCAAAATGGGCAACTCAAACTGACTTCTATACTTAGAAAATTTTCAGAATTTTCAGTTTTAGCTTAACGACGAGGGGTTTTATGAGGCTCGTAACTTTTGACTCGCAATGCCAAAATGGCTGCAGGATACCAATTTAGAAACCTTGTAACAAGTACTACATATGTCATGAAGACCATACTGGAAAATATCTAACTCATCGAGAAATATATAAGTCCAAAGTTGACTAGTTGAAATGGACAGTTTCCAGTAGGTGACTTTGGGTCGATGAAAGGCATACCTATAAAACTTGGTTTGGGATCAAACTTTCCAGATCATAACTAGACATGGTGAGGAACATTTCTTATGAAGAAACCCAAGTCCAAATCGGACTACAAATGGCTTGAACATCTCACGTAAAAGTCATACTCGAACAGCCTATTAACATAGAAATTTTCTAAGGCAGTTTGTCCAAAAAGGCTTACTGAAATGTGTCAACTTTAAAAATTCACCGTGAGTTCATTATAAGGAATCTGGAAATGAAACCAATCATATTGAAAAGCCACTTAAGTCTAGTTTTATCCAGAAAAAGCCTCACTCAATGATACACAATAGATTGGGAGCTAAAAATATTTTACCACAAGCTATCACTCCCATGACAATTTTGTGCAGTTAGCTTGTAAAATCTGGAATAAATAGTAATGATTTTTAGAAAATTCCGAAAATTTACAGGAATCTTCTAGACATGCTGAATTATGTTTCTGCCAAATTTTATAGTTTTATAATTAGCCAAACTTAAAACGAAAGCTACGCACTATGGGTGATAAACACGGAGATTTCGCAGATTTGTGCAGTGTTTTGATAAATACAATTAAAATATCAAATCAAGTTGGATGGACTTGAAATTTTACAGAGGCATACTAGACACATATAATTTCAACATATTAAAATTCACAATCATCGGACCACTGTAACTTAGTCTAATAATTTCGTAAATTCACTGTTCGTACAGCCAACTTCCAGTTTTTCATATAAACTTATAGTTCAACATTAATACTTTGATTTCTTGCAAGCCTTTCATCAACACTTCATACGCACACATAACACACGAAATCTTGGTGAATTTATCACCCCAATCCACAACCAAGTTCATCAAAACAAACATGCAATGTTCAAAAGTGAGAATCTACTCATTTAGTTAACATGCAATTACATTTAAACAAAGACTCATCACTACATGCAAGATTTGATCGATTCAAGAATCGAAGATATAGATATCTACCTTTTGTAGGTTAATTGGATAGGAGCAGAGAAGTGACAAAGCTTTAGTCTATCTCATGCTAATGGTGGCATTCGGCCACCTTGACTTGGCCGTGAGCTCGGCCGAACAAGCCCGACGAGGGAGATGAGTCTTGAGCTCAAGAGAGAAATAGTGTAGGAGAAGAGAGGATGGAGGAGCTGATGGGGGGACGGCTACAATCAGATTTTGGGGGAGAGAGGCATGGGATATGTGTGGGGTGGTTGCTTAGGGGTGACAAGTGTTGTCCCATGCCTAGCATGGATGACATTGCTCCTACATGCACACTTACACACTCTTGTACTATACACCCACACACATGCACGAAATTATACAAGTATATATATATATATCTGATTTTAATGTTTAATTAGGCTTTTAATTAATCCAATGTCACTTAGATACATGTAATAGGTAAATCAACAAATAAGTGCTTAGTATATATGTGTATATAGCTCTCGGCTATTACACTATGCCAAAGGTCCAAATTTTATTTTCCATGCCAAACATTGATATATGTTATGACATATAGTTTAGATGATAAATAATATCATAGGATAAATTAATGGCATCATTTTATGCGACAAAAATCGAGTTCGAAAATTAGGGTTTCGAGCGTTTGAAAAATGGTAACTATCGAATCTTGATGATCTAGCATTGATTTAATGCTAAATCATACTGTAATTACATATACCAATCATAGGAAATTAATTCCTATAATTTCTTGATCGATTAAAACGCTTTCGTTTCATCTCAAAACGTTAACGTTTGAAAGCGTTGCAAAGCGTTCATTATCGACTCATCTCGAAATGGTCGTCATTACTTTAATAAATTATTCCATTGATAATGGAATTATATTCTAAGCAATGCTTTAGAAAATATCATGAATTTTAACTATCGATCTGCGATCGACGTTAAAATAATCTTCTGCCGATACACTTCGTATACTTTTATTCCTTAATTCACAATTCTCAGTGAATATAAAATAGGAATTCATTCCTTCGTAAACAATCGAAATCATTATTCGATATCTTAGTGATTGAATAACTCGGCTAAACTCTAGTTTACGGGTTTTTTAAATACCATAATTAGGCATTTAAATCTGCGGGGTATTACATCCTTCCCCCCTTAAAAGAAATTTCGTCCCGAAATTTGCATACCTCATAAAGTATGGGTATCTTAACATCATAACATCACAACTTTCTATGTGCTTTTCTTTCGTCCATGGTTCTTCCATTGGACTTTCATTATAAGACCAACCTTCTTCTTTAATCGTTGAATCGATGCGATCAAATTAGTCGTGAATTTTCATCATAACCCATCCGAGTCAAAGGTCATGTCATCATGTTGGTTTTAGTGAATTAGGCAATTTTGTATTTCCTTAAGCTGCGACACGTGGAAAAAAACATTTCGTATTTTCCCAAATGTGGTGGAAGTACCAAGCTATAGGCTACTAGGCCTATCATTGCTAGGAGCTCGTAAGGTCCTATAAAGCGTGATCTCAACATTCTTGTATCTAAACTTATAATTCCTCTAGATGGAGAAATCTTAAGAAACTTTAATTCGCATTCGAGAATGCGGTTCGGGTTCTGGCGTACCGGTAAGACTTTTATACATCTAAGCTTTTCTTATTTCTTGCCTCGTTGGTAGATATCTTAATCGTTTCATTTACAACGTCGGGACTTTATACCTTTTCTCACCTACTTTGTTACAATAAAGTGGTGGTCAATACTTCTTTTCATGTCGCCTCATAAGGCTACATTAATCGTTGTTTGACATTACACGTTTGTATATAAACTTAATAAGTGGTACAATAAGTTCCACTAATACCTTGGTTTATCATTTGTTCTATCGTATCCTTAAACATTCATCTTGTCCTTTTGATTGTCCTTACGCTTATGGTGGGCATATATGTTGGCTCGATCTAGTATCTAACTTCTTTTGTGAGTTAGTTCCAAATCTAGGGTACTCTTGAAGTCTCTATCTGAATCGATAGGTTTGGTACTCCTTGTAAATATCGATTTCCTTTATATGCGGTGAGCTAACTTATCGGATCTATGAGTCATCGAATAGGCGAGACAAAACATAATTGGAGAGTCGATCCACTACTAGCCATATAGTAGTGCAACTTCTTTATGACTTTGGTAATATACATCATAAGATCTATTTCTATATCATTCTATTTTCATTCGTATATCTCTAGAGATCATAACTTCTTATAAGGCATTTGATACGATGTCTTCACTTGTTGGCAACGAGACCTTTGCTCGACAATCATGGTTACATCTCATTTCATTCCTTGCCATCTAACTGCTCGTAAATCATAATACATCTTAATAATGCACGGTTGGCGGTATGAGAATGATCATGAAATTCATTCTTGGTTTCATTTCTAAACTTATTATAGCTTGGAAATATATGTATATCTCTTCCTGAACAATATAACAACATCGGTCTCCTTAGAATCCTTGACTCTTCATTCCTTATCTTAATTAGTATTCTATTCCCATCTTCATTCTCTCTTTAGTCATATTTCACCTTGGTTGTGGAAATACTACTTACATTAGTCCTTGATTTCCCGACTATTTACATTCTCGTTTTCTTAACTTTTCGATGAGTTTTCCTTTTCTATAAGGACATACCATAATTTAGGCGAATTTTATAACTTAGGCATTAAATTCTACATTAACCTTCCTTAGGTGATTATTTATCACAATTATAATCTTTCTTGATTCGAGCCATCTTTTCTATCACGTGTCAAGTTTCTTTGCTCGACGAATAACTTCAACTTTTGTGAATTGTGAAGGGTTCTTGACTTATTGATATAGGAGTGATGTCCTCGCGACTTTGGTATTATATCTTGTCGATATCGAGGTAATAGATTTTGGCACTCAGTGAAGTCGTATAATCTCCTTTACATACAATTGGGCTAACTTGTCGGATCCATAAGTACTTTGGATTGGTAGGAAGTGAGCACTCTTGGTGAGTCTATCAACAATTACCAATATAGCGGTGTTCCTCTTTTGATTTGGGTAAGTTAAATATGAAGTCCATCGTTATTTCATCCATTTCCACTTGGGTATTTCCAGCAGTACATGTAACTTTCCGTATGGGCGTTGGTGTAATGCTTTCATCTGTGGCAAACAAGGCGGTGTTCTATGAAAGAAGCTATGTCTCGTTTAATGCCTTCCACAAAACTTTTCTTCGGTCTTGTACGCTTAGTACTATACGGGTGGCGGTGTAGGGTGTATCGTGAGCCTCACTCATTATTTCATTTTGAAGTTTTGCGTCGTCTGCGGAGCATATTCTTCCTTCGAGACAATAAGGCGTTGTCAAGCGCCTCACGGAAGTTCTTAAATCCTCCACCGCACCCTTTCTCGGATCTTTTCTAACTTTTCTCCATCCTTTGTCTCGACGATCCTTTTTCTTAAATCAGATTACATCACTATTTCAAGTCATGAGTTGGAAAATTCTGTTCATGTGGCCTAAGTCATGGTGACACATAAGTTATTATTATCTCATATTAATACATAGCCTTACTTTTATTAATCCGTGAAATTGTGACTCTTTTGGGGTAACTATCTTATTGGTCTTGTTACCTTAGAGAGTTCTTAATGGATCTCTAATAGTAGTTAATCAATCATAAAATTCCTATCTTATTTTAGGTCATTGGCGTCTTTCATCTTTAATTGCTTTGTCCTTTGTCGGATCTACATTGTTTTCTTCTCTGAGATACTATGTGCACGAGGAATATTTCTTTAAGCGAAATTTACAAAGCATACTTGGCAAAATTTTGCCCGCTCTTAAAGTCGTAAAACAGACCCTTGATTTTTTATGTTCTTTCTAGTCCTTTGAATAGATAAGAACATCATCTATGAGGATTGAGATAAAATTATCTAGGTATGTGTGAAACACTCGATTTTGAGTCGAAAGAGCGATTGAGGCTCCTAGCCAACCCCATCAAGCCAGGCGATTCGGTTTGAGGGTGGTGTGTGATTGAGAATGAGGTGGGGAGAAATCCGACTGAATTCTCAAGATGAAGAAACTAAGAAGGATAAATTAAATGCATAAAGCACAAAGCCTTACACTCTCCGATACCTTTCCGCAGGCTAGAAATGAAAACAAGATCGGAGTTTAGCGAGTTCTACAAACTCTGGCGAGGTGAATGTCAATTTGCCTCTTTTGGGCGATGATCGAATGTGCGCTTACGTCAAATTTTTCGAGCTGGCGGTAAGAAAAAGAAGTTTGGAGAATATGAGAAGGTTACGTGGTCTCGAGGCGGCCAATTCCGTCTGACATCGATTACCTCCCAAACTCGGGACCCAGGTAGTTTATCATTAAAATTGCTCTAGGTAATGGTAAGGAGGCACATGTGATTTGGGGTGGGATAAATTTGATGCCTTATTGATTTTTAAACAATTAGAATTAGTGAACTTAAACCACTGCGTGTACTACAACTAGCGAGATAGGTCCGTCGGATATCGAAGGGTATTATTGAGGATATTTTAGTTAAGGTAGGTGGGTTGATAGTTCGCGTTGATTTTTGTGTTAGAAATTGGTGAGGTTAGAGAAGATGGAAAGAGCACACTGCTTGTTATTGGGAGGCCATTCATGGCCAACCAATCTACTGTCGATGTTAAGGTGGCACTTTAAAAATAGTGCTTGGTGAAACATTGTCTACGGTAGGGGACGATGTGATGTTTCCTTACATTAATTCAATTGATGATTGTGCTTTCATTGATGCTATTGATCCCTTGGCCGAGAATGTGTTGTTGTAGGAACATAGCCTCGAGGAAGTTTTGCGAGATCGGTGGCGGGAAGAGTGGGCAAGTGAAGTTGCTAGTATGCCCAAGCCGCTCTAGAAATGAAAGCTGCCGAAGCACTTGAAGTATGTCTTCTGGAGGAAATGAAAAGCGGTAATAATCTCCTACGAGCTTCGATGTTGAAGAAGAAGAAGCGTTTGGTTACGAAGAGAATAAATGGCATTTGGGTGGAGTCTTGCCGACATTAAGGGATCAGTCGGCAACATGTATGCATCGCATCGCTTGAGGATGAGTTAAACCGGTGATTGATGCCCAAAAAAAATGAACCCGATCCTCGGTGAAGTGGTGAAGAAGGAGGTTTGAAACTCGATGGAGGCTAATCTATCCTATCTCGGACGTGGTGGGTTAGCCCGTACATGTGTGTGCCCAGAAGGGAGGTATCACGGTGGTGGAGAGCGAGAAAGGAGATGGTACCTACAAGGGCTACTCTGGTGGCGTGTGTGACTACCATGAAGTTGAATCTTTGCGACAAAAAGGACCATTTCCTACCAACATAGATCAAATGCTTGATAGATTAATTTGGATATGAATATTTACATTTTCTTGATGGATTATCGCTATTATCGGGTTGCAATTGCTCAGAGGATCAACGAGCCAGGCGTTTACAAGTCTTTGGGACATATGCTTACGGATGCCTTTGGCTTGCAATGCACCGGGCACCTTCGTGATGCATGATGTCAATCTTCTCGAGATGATTGGAAATTTCCTCGGTATTCATGGATGACTTTTCGATTTTTGGATCTTCTTTTCATGATTGCTGATAAGATTGATCGTGTGTTAAAGCGTTGTGTGGAGCAATCTCCTCTTAGTTGGGAAAAGAGTCACTTTATGGTTAAGAGTGGGATTGTATTGGGACGTATTGTGTCTAGAATGGGATTGAGGTTGAAGGCTAAGGTGGATGTAATTGAAATTACCTCCACCGTTGATATTAAGGGATTAGGAGTTTTTAGGACATGCGGGTTTTACCGTGGGTTTATTAAAGACTTTTCTAAGATTAGCCAACCTTTATGTCATCTTCTTGCTCAGATGTTCTTTTCAAGTTGATGAAAAATGTTTGCATCTTTCGATTTACTTAAGGAGAAATTGACTCTTCTTGTTGTTGCCCAAATTGGTTCTTTGAAATAATGTGTGATGCTAGCAATGTGGTCAGTGGGAGCTGTATTAGGTCAGCGATGTGGATAAAATGTTCGTGTGATTTATTACGTAAGCAACTTTAAGTTACGCTCAAGTGAATTACTACTGAAAAAGAGCTTTTGTTGTTATCTTTGCTTTGGATAAGTTTAGGTTATATCATTGGTTCTAAGGTAATTGTTCACGTGATCATCTTTGCAAGATATCTTGACTAAATCTCGAGCTAAACCTAGATTAATCGTTGGGTCTTCTTACGCAGAATTTGATCTAGAAATTATAGATAGGAAGGTAGTGACAATGGTGTGGTGACCATTTATCTCGTCTTGAGTCCTTTTGTTTTACACACAGAGAGTCTTCTTGAGTCTTATCCTTTTGAGCATGCTTTGAAATCAATTCATCACTTGGTATCTTGATATTGTTAATTACTTGGTTTGTGGCTCCTTGGACACGATTTAACTTCGAAAGGAAGAGATTTTTAGTGTATGCGAATTACTTTTGGGATGATCCATACCTTTTCAAACTCGGGAAGGACGAGGTGGTTAGAAGATGCATCACGATGAGGAGCAAAGTCAAGTCCTTAAGTTGTGTCATGAAGCCTTTGCGGGGGACATTTTGGTGGACGAAACGACTTTCAGGTGTTGAGTGGTCTCTTGGAGCTCTTTTCAAGGGCGCCACTCTTCTACCTTTCATGTGCGATAGCGAGTTGGGAATGTGGGGAGAAATGAGATGCCTGAACAATATCCGTAGTTGAAATTTCGACATTTGGGGTATTGATTTCATGGGGCCTTTCCCAATCTAATGGTTTTGAATATATCTTGCTTCTGTAGATTATGTGTCCAAGTGGGTGAAGCAATTCCCACGAGGACTAGTGATGCTAATGTTGTCTTGAAGTTTGTGCGGAGAACATTCTCTGCGATTGGGTTTCCAAAGCGATCATAAGTGATGGGGTGACATTTTGTAATAAGATGTTGAAAGCTCATGGAAAGAATGGCATCACCCACAGGTTTCCACGCCATATCATCACGAGACTTGAGACGGTGAGACAAGCAACAAGCAAATCAAGGGGTTCTTGAGAGGCGGTCCAACCATCCCGGAAGGGCTGGTCATGAAGGTGAATCTTGGCTTTGGCATACGGCTAACTTTCGAGAGCATTTTGGGGATGAGTCCCTTCGGCTTGTATGGGCGTGCCATCTACCCGTTGAGATCGAGCACGAGCATTACAGGCGATTAAGGCCATGAATCTTGACATCACGAGAGCGAGGCAGGGAATCTCGGATCACGAACTCGAGAACCGGGACGAGCATATGAGCGCCGCATTTACAAGGACAAAGTCAGAGGATTCATGATCGAGAATAGTCGAAAAGAGTTAAGGCAGGGAATGAAGGTCTTTGTTATTCGGTCTCGTGAAACTTTTCCGAGCTCAACTCGGTGGGTGGCCCTTTTTCTTGAGGAGGTGTTTTCCCATGGGCGGTTTCTTTGCGCAAGCTCAGCGGATCATTTCGTGAGCGGTCGTGAGTCAACCGTACTTTGATGGTGAGTCGGAAGAAGTGGAGGCGTTACGCTCGTCGGTCCCAATATCTTTGCGGTTATGTCGGGCTCACGACGTTAAGCGAGTACTACGTGGGTTTACCCAGTTTTCGATGTTTTCGTTTCTTTTTCTTTTTCTTTGATTAGTGCGGTTTGATTATCTTGATCTTTCTCTCTTAATGCACTTTTATAATTGATCTTTGGCGTTTAAAAAGATGTATGGGCCGTTCAAAGTTGGCGTTCAGTTGTCCGATTGAGAATAATACAAAAGCCAATCACGATTGGCTCAAAATGAACCGGCGTTCAAAGTGGGTCGATACTTTTCTTGTTCAATGAACGGCGTTGAGGTGGCGTAGCTTTTTCGTCGGTGATGTGGTGGCGTTGAATTAGTGAGAATGTTTCTTGACTTAGCTCGTACAAGCGGCTCAACCGAAGAGGCCCCAGCGGTTCAAACCGGCGTGATCAACAATAAAAAAAAAAAAAATAGAAAAATAGGTGAGCCGGCGCTCGATGACGGTCTTAAATGAAATTATTGCCTATTTTCGTTCACTCACGATTTGATTTGCCCGCGTCTCCCCTTTCTACGGTTCATGCTCGAACCTCCCTCCGCCCGTCCTCGTGGCGGCGTTGACTCGCCGCAGCCTCCTTGCCCTCGCCTCCCGAGCGGACCTCTCCCGGCGTTCACCGGCAGCCGGCGCTGCGTTCGCGGCGCCGTTCACCCTCGCCCGCCTCCACGGTGCGCGCTATCCTCCACGATCCGGCGTTCCGCGGCCGTGCTCGTTATGGCGCTTTCTCCTCGCCGCCTCCACGGTAGCGCCGTCCTCTCAGCGTCCGTGCTCGCTCGCTCTTTCGTACCTACGCGCGTTCAACTTCGAGCTCGGTTCACTTCTCGCACAGATGGCGCTCGCCACAGGCGCTCCGTCAGAACCCAGGCGCTGCCCGCCGCCCCTCCCGTCGCCCGCTCGCGCGTTCAGCCATCCGTCTCTTGACGGCGCTCATTCCAGCGCAAGCTCACTGCTTCGCCCTCGCGCCCACTCTCGGCCAGCGCCCGCCCCCTCGCGCCACGCCTCTCCAGACGCGAGCGCTCGCCGCACCACCCTCTCCACGCCCCGCTGCTCACCTAGCTCGAGCTCGCCCGGGCATTTCA
Organism: Salvia rosmarinus; assembly: GCA_036937905.1. Taxonomy (NCBI): domain Eukaryota; kingdom Viridiplantae; phylum Streptophyta; class Magnoliopsida; order Lamiales; family Lamiaceae; genus Salvia; species Salvia rosmarinus. Next base: position 33,562,705 of record CM072816.1, on the reverse strand, counting down.
AAGCATGGTTCGCACAAAACCCTCTGTCTCTTTGGCGAAGCGAGCAAGAAGCGGCGAAGGTGCTTGAGGATCGGGTGAACAACCGAAGATCTCAGGCGAACTACAATGCCCCATTCACGATTTTACGCCCAGAAGGTATCTTTTACTCGTTATTCGTTCGAAAGATATCAATCACACGTTCATTTGATTGGAATATTTTAGCTATTGGGTGTTGATGGATCATTAAAGATATTTGAAATTGTGGGAATTGCCTTGGTTTGGCAACTAGGGAACGAAGATGGTTTAAGCCTTTGCTTAGGGAATTTTGTGTGTCACTCGAGACCGTGAAGATTTTAAGTGCGTTACGTAGGTTGGGGGAATAGATTTGCCGTTACACCTAAGGTTCTGCGTGAGGTTTTGGGTTTTCATAGTAGTGGTTTTACGATGTACAGGGATTTCCCTTTGGGTGAGACATGGAAAATTTTAGCTGGTTTTGACAATTGGTCATCGCGAAGACACTTCTAGTGCCTTTATTCGAGACCACCTTTGGTTATCGCTCATAAGTTCCTAGCATACAACCTAACGAGGAAAGAGCAAGCCAATAAAGTGAGTCTATAGAGCTTTTCTTCTTGTGGTGTCTTTGTGAATAATAAGAAGTCAGCATGCGACACCGTTCTTATGGCGGCTTTGAGTATAGAGCGGAACCGTAGGCCAAACTCTCCTTGAGCCAATACCCTTTTATACTTGCCAAATACTTTGTGGGAGTGACTAGAGATGATATACCTTTTCGGGCTCCGCATGTGTTGAGCATCTCCCCATCACTTTCGGTGATTTCGGTTGATTCTTGACCGAGAACATTGCTTCCTTATGAAACACGGTCGTCAGTATATCACATTCAAGCGAACCGACCATCCGGGTCTATTGGACACTACCCCAATGGATGAAGATTCGATGATCGAGGCCACGAAGAAGGACAATGTCACACCTCCTTGCTTACCCCTCCCCATCGGTCCAGCGGCTTTCGGTGGTCTTAGGGCTCATTTGATTCGATTTGGCGTTTCATGAGCCACTTCACGCGTTTGGGACTTTAGCTCCTCCCGGAATCGAAACTTTGAGAGGTATCGGCAGGATGGGTCGACAATTCCGAGTTCGCCAATCTTGACCGGGTTTGGAGAGTTCCGTCGAGGTATATCGTGTCTTGGCCAAAATCGCCATCAGCCGTCAATCTTCACAAGCGTTTGGGGATTTCCCTCAAGATGTTTACCGCGCTCTAGACACCTATGAGCGACATTTGGTCGACCTTCAAGCCGTGGGGCCTTTGGTCCCTATCCCACAACCTCTCCACCACCACCATCCGGGACCAGGTGAGCTTCTTGTGGAAGTATATATATTTCCTTATTTCTTTTGCTCGTCCTTTTCGGTGGTTCGTTGTTTCCTTTTGTGGTGTGTTTGCTCAAAATCGAGGTGTTTCACACATTACCTAGATAATTTTTATCTCAATCCTCATGATGATGTTCTTATCTATTCGAAAGAGAAAGAACATAAAAAATCGAAGGCTTGTTTACACTTTAAGAGCACGAGAATTTTGCCGAAGCAGTTTGTAAATTCTGGCTTAAAGAAATATTCCTCGGCACAGTATACGAGAGAAAACAATGATAGATCGACAAAGGACATGAAAGCATTAAAGATGAAAGGCGTCAATGACCTAAAATAAGATAGGAATTTTATAGATTGATTAACTACTATAGAGATCCATTAAGAACTCTCTAAGGTAACAAGACCAGATAAGATAGTACCCCAAAATAGAGTCACAATTCTCACGGATTAATAAAGTAAGGCTATGTATTAATATGAGATAATAATAACTTATGATGTCCGTATGGTGACCTAGCCGCATGAACAATTTTCCAACTCATGACTCGAAATAGTGCATGAATCTGATTTAAGAAAAGGATCGTCGAGAACAAAGGATGGAGGAAAAGTTGAAAAGATCCAGAAAGGTACGAGTGGAGGATTTAAGAACTTCGGGAGGCGCGCTGACAACGCCTTATTATGCAGGAAGAATATGCGTCAGACAGACGCAAACTTCAAAATGAAATAATGAGTGAGGCTCACGATACACCCTACACAGCACTTATAGTACTAAGGTTACAAGACCACAAGAAAAGTTTTGGAAGGCATTAACGAGATATAGCTTTTTTCATAGAACACGCCTTGTTTGCCGAGATGAAAGCATTACACCACTCCGACGGAAAGTTAGTCGTGGAAATACCCAGTGGAAATGGGATCAATACGATGGTTTTAGAACTTTACCCAAATCAAAGCATGGAATACAGCTATTTGGATAGTCGATCGACTTCACGGTGCTCACTTCCCTACCAATCTTTATCATGTATGGATCGACAAGTTAGCCCACCGCGTATTTATGTAAAGGAGATTATACGATTCACTGGAGTGACCAAAATCTATTACCTCGATATGGATAGATAAATACCAAGTCATGCGAGGCATCACTCCATATCAATAAGTCAAGAACCCTTACAATTCACAAAAGTTGAAGTTATTCGAAATCGAAGCAAAGAAACTTGATACGTGATGAAAAGATGAAACGAATCAAGGAAAGATTATAATCAGGATAAATAATCACCTAAGGAAGTTAATGTAGAATTTAATCTAAGTTATAAAATTCGCACTAAATTATGGTATGTCCTTATAGAAAAAAAACTCATCAAAAGTTAAGAAAACTAGAAATCAAATAGTCGGAAATCAGAGGCTCAGATGTAAGTAGTATTTCCACAACCAAGGTGAAATATGCTAAAAGAGAGATGAAGAGGGAATAGAATACTAATTAAGATAGGAAGAAGAGATCAAGGATTCATAGGAGCACTCAGATGATGTTATATTGTCATGGAAGAGATATACATATATTTCAAGCTATAATAAACTTAGAAATGAAACGAATGAGATTTCATGATCATTCTCATACCGATACCGGCATTATTAAGATGTATTATGATTTCTGAGTAAGTTAGAGCGAGGAATGAAATGAGACTGTAACCATGATTGTTGCGAGGTCTCGGTGCAACAAGTGAAGACATCGTATCAAATGCACTTATAAGAAGTTATGATCTCTAGAGATATCGAATGAAAATAGAATGATATAGAAATAGATCTTAGAGATATTACCAAAGTCATAAAGAGTTGCCTACTATACTGGCTAGTAGAGCCGATGACTCAATTATGTTTTGTCTCCTATTCGATGACTCATAGATCCGATAAGTTAGCTCGACCGTATCATAGGAAATCGAATATTTCAGAGGAGTACAAAACCTATCGGATCAGGATAGAGACTATAGAGTACCCTAGATTTGGAACTAACTCACAAAGAAGTTAGATACTAGATCTGAGCACTAACTATATGCCCTCGTAGCGAGGACAATCAAAAGGACGAACAGAATGTTTAAGGATCAGATAGAACAAATGATAAACCAGGTATTAGTGGAACTTATTGTACCACTTATTAAGTTTATATACACTGAATGTTATAACAACGATTAATGTATGCCTTATAGGCGACTTATGAAAAGTATTACCCCACTTTATTGTAACAAAGTAGGTGAGAAAAGGTATAAACCGATCTTTTGTATGAAACGATAAGATATCTACCAAGGGAGAAAAAAAGTTAGGATATGGACAAAGTCTTACAGTGCTAAAACCAAGCGCATTCTGAATGCGAATTAAAGTTCTTAAGATTCCATCCAGAGGATTAAGTTTAGATCAAGAATGTTGAGATCACGTTTATGGACCTCTCACGAGCTCCTAGCAATGATAGGCCTAGTAGCTAAGCTTGGTACTTCCACAATTTGGTAAAATCGAAATGTTATTTTTCCACGTGTCGCGGTTAAGGAAATACAAAATTGCCCAATCACAAAACCGACATGATGACATGACCTTTGACTCAGATGGGTTATGATGAAAATCTCGATAATTTGATCGTCGATTCAACCGATTAAGAAGAAGGTTGGAGTCTTATAATGAAAGTCCATGGAAGAACCATGGACTAAAGAAAAGACAGATAAGTTGTGATGTTATGATGTTAAGATACCCTACTTTATGAGGTATGCAAATTTGGACAAATTTCTTTTAGGGGAAGGATGTAATACCATGATTTAAATATCTAATGGTATTTAAAACCCGAAACTAGAGTTTAGCCGAGTTATTCAATCACTAAGATATCGAATAATGATTTCGATTGTTTCGAGGAATGAATTCCTATTTATATATTCACGAGATTGTGAATTAAGGAATAAAGTATACGAGTTGTATTCGGCGTATTATTTTTAACGTCGATCATGATCGATATTAAAATTCATGATATTTTCTAAAGCATTAGCTTAGAATATAATTCCATTATCAATGGAATAATTTATTAAAGTAATGACCACCATTTCGAGATGAGTCGATAATGGCTTTGCAGCTTTCAACGTTAACGTTTTGAGATGAAACGAAAGCGTTAATCGATCAAGAAATTATAGGAATTAATTTCCTATGATTGGTATATGTATTACAGTATGATTTAGCATTAAATCAATGCTAGATCATCAAGATTCGATAGTTACCATTTTTCAAACGCTCGAAACCCTAATTTTCTAACCTCGATTTTGTCGCATAAAATGATGCCATTAATTTATCCTATGATATTATTTATCATCTAAACTATATGTCATAACATATATCAATGTTTGGCATGGAAAATAAAATTTGGACCCTTGGATAGTGTAATAGCCGAGAGCTATACACATATATACTAAGCACTTATTTGTTGATTTACCTATTACATGTATCTAAGTGACATTGGATTAATTAAAAGCCTAATTAAACATTAAAATCAGATATATATGATATATGTATAATCGTGCATGTGTGTGGTGTATAGTACAAGAGTGTGTAAGTGTGCATGTAGGAGCAATGTCATCCATGCTAGGCATGGGACAACACTTGTCACCCCTAAGCAACCACCCCACACATATCCCATGCCTCTCCCCAAAATCTGATTGTAGCCGTCCCCCATCATCAGCTCCTCCATCCTCTCTTCTTCCTCACACTATTTCTCTCTTGAGCTCAAGACTCATCTCCCCGCGGCTTGTTCGACCGAGCTCACGGCCAAGTCAAGGTGCCGTCCACCATTAGCATGAGATAGACTAAAGCTTTGTCACTTCTCTGCTCCTATCCAATTAACCTAAAGGTAGATATCTATATCTTCGATTCTTGAATCGATCAAATCTTGCATGTAGTGATGAGTCTTGTTTAAATGTAATTGCATGTTAACTAAATGAGTAGATTCTCACTTTGAACATTGCATGTTTGTTTTGATGAACTTGGTTGTGGATTGGGGTGATAAATTCACCAAGATTTCAATGTTATGTGGCATGAAGTGTTGATGAAAGGCTTGCAAGAAATCAAAGTATTAATGTTGAACTATAAGTTTATATGAAAAACTGGAAGTTGGCTGTACGAACAGTGAATTTACGAAATTATTAGACTAAGTTACAGTGGTCCGATGATTGTGAATTTTAATATGTTGAAATTATATGTGTCTAGTATGCTCTGTAAAATTTCAAGTCCATCCAACTTGATTTGATATTTTAATTGTATTTATCAAAAACACTGCACAAATCTGCGAAATCTCCGTGTTTATCACCCATAGTGCGTAGCTTGTTTTAAGTTTGGCTAATTATAAACTATAAAATTTGGCAGAAACATAATTCAGCATGTCTAGAAGATTCCTGTAAATTTTCGGAATTTTCTAAAATCATTACTATTTATTCCAGATTTTACAAGCTAACTGCACAAAATTGTCATGGGAGTGATAGCTTGTGGTAAAATATTTTTAGCTCCCAATCTATTGTGTATCATTGAGTGAGGCTTTTTCTGGATAAACTAGACTTAAGTGGCTTTTCAATATGATTGGTTTCATTTCCAGATTCCTTATAATGAACTCACGGTGAATTTTTAAGTTGACACATTTCAGTAAGCCTTTGGACAAACTGCCTTAGAAAATTTCTATGTTAATAGGCTGTTCGAGTATGACTTTACGTGAGATGTTCAAGCCATTTGTAGTCCGATTTGACTTGGGTTTCTTCATAAGAAATGTTCCTCACCATGTCTAGTTATGATCTGGAAAGTTTGATCCCAAACCAAGTTTTATAGGTATGCTTTCATCGACCCAAAGTCACCTACTGGAAACTGTCCATTTCAACTAGTCAACTTTGGACTTATATATTTCTCGATGAGTTAGATATTTTCCAGTATGGTCTTCATGACATATGTAGTACTTGTTACAAGGTTTCTAAATTGGTATCCTGCAGCCATTTTGGCATTGCGAGTCAAAAGTTACGAGCCTCGCAAAACCCTCGTCGTTAGTTAAACTGAAAATTTGAAAATTTTCTAAGTATAGAAGTCAGTTTGAGTTGCCCATTTTGAGACCCTATATCTTCAGAACCACGACTCATTTGGATTTCATTCCTTCTTAGAACTTGTAGTACATGTTTAGAGGTTTCAGAATGTATCTTTGTGCGACCACTACATCTGAATCGAGAGTTAGGGTCGTCAAAGTATCGTCATGTTGCTTCAAGCTGTTTTTGCTGAAATTAAAACACTTGAAATTTGACTAAGTATTGAAACCCCTATGAAGTATGCCTTATGTGACTAACATGCTATTAATCGATGCATTCATTATGTTATGTCGCAAGCATCGATAGAGCATTATAAGATGTATGCAATTATGATAAACATCATGATCTACGATATTTTCAAGAAAGATACCTTAACGTGAAATATTCGACTGGACTATCACATTGTTAATCGAGTGTATATCATACCATGATATACACTAAAATAGAAATATGGGTTCTAAGACCCAATGGATTTTTCCCACCTCCAAAACCTCAAGGCCAGAATAGATAGGCTAAAGCTAAGACTTACGATCAGAAACGGATTAAAGCTATCAATCCGTGGGCTTTACTCCATCAAAATAAATGCTTTTGAAATATTTATTTACGATGCTTATTTCAACTTTGATAAAATGTTTACATGATTACCGCCAAAAATGTTTATGTTTTGTGTATGTATCCCATCCATGAGATGTTATGAGATGTTATGAAATGTTATAGTTTGTTGGGTCCAACTTATGAATGAAATCGACATCGATCCTATGCCCAAGGACAATACCGCTAGATTAACGTGTACACTAAAGGTATGTGTCTGTAGGACAATTCCACGGTCGTCAGCGTCAGAGTGAGCCCTCGCTTACGTCTACTATGATGATATGATGAAATGATGTTAGGGATATGGATCATACACACTGAAAATGCACGCGATGATGATTTTATGAATCGATAAATGCTTTAGTAAGCAGAAGCATTTTCAACTAAAACCCATGTCTTACCATGATGTGGCAGTAATCTTCAAATGATAAAATGTTTTCGCATGAGTCCACGAGTGATTCTTGTACTTTCATCGCATGTTTGTTTTAAATGTGCAGTTGAGATGATGGATGGGCAAGTGTGAGCATTAGATCCTGTCAGTGAAAAGTTTATACCTTGATTGTACATCGTCATATGTACATATCACATGTATTCCGCCGCAAGAACCTCAAATTATGTAATATAGTCCAAAAATATAAATGACATATGTATTATGCTTTTATTAAAGAGAGTCTCCATGTTGTTCATTCATGTTTACGCATATAGTCCTGCTAATCCAGATTTAGGATTGGGATGTACATCTTAACATCATAATATCTTCAATTTCCACGTGATTTCCTTTTGTCCATGGTTTCATGGACTTTCATTAAAGACCCAAACTTGATTCTTTAATCATCAATCATACGATCAAAATAGTCGAGATTTTCATCACAACTCATCCGAGTTAAAGATCACGCCATTATGGCGGATCACGTGTTTTGGGTCATATTCATTTCCTTAATCGTGACACGTGGAAAACATAAGCGCTTTCCCAAATTTGGTGGAAGTACCAATCTATGGCCACTCGGCCTATCATTACTAGGAGCTCGGTCCTATAAAACTTGATCTCAACATTCTTTATCCAATTTTATAATTTCCTTGGAGAAATCTTAAGAAACTTTATTTCACATTTAAAATGGTTCGACCACGCGATCAGTAAGACTTTTCTCGTCTCGAGCTTTTCTTATTCTTTGCCTCATTTGCGACATCTTAATCGCTTCATTTACGACCTCAGACTTATACCTTCTCTCACCTACTTTATTACAATAAAGTGGTGGTACTATTTTCCACATAATGCATCATAAGGTTTATTGATCGTTTGACCTATGGTCGACGTAAACTTAACAAGTGGTACAATCGCTCCCACTGTACCTGATTTAACATTAATGTTCTATCGAAGTTTAAACGCCCACATTGTCCTTTTAACGCGTCCATCTATCCGTGAGTGGACATTTATGTTAAGGTTCAATCTCGTGTCTAACTCCTTTAGTGAGTTAATTTTAAAATCTAGAGTAAACTGAGTCTCTATCGAAGCGATGTTTTCAGAAATCTATGATTTTATGTATCGACTAAGCTAACTTATCGATCTATGAGTCATCCGAATAGAGAGATGAACATATTTTGGTGAGTCAATCCACTATTACCCATATAGCAAGATACTTTTTATGACTTTGGTAAACGTCCATAAAATCCATTGCTATGTCATTCCATTTTATTCGTAGCTCTAGGATTATAATCTTATAAGGTCATTGATACAAGCCTTACTTGTCGGTAACCGAGACACGCCGACAATATGGTTATATCTCATTTTATTCCTTACTATCTAACTTTTCTCAAATCATAATATCTCTTAATGTCATCAAGTTCGGTATGAGAAGTGGTCATGAATTTCATTTATGATTTCATTTCTGCTTATTATTGTTCAAATATATATATATCCTTTCTTTAACAATATGATATTGTCCAAGGTCTTATAAAATCCTTCAACTCATCCCTTATCTTAATTGTATTTTATTCCCATTTTCATCCTTTCTTTAGTCATATATGTCATTGAGTGTGAGGAAACAACTTACGTGCTCTCCGATCGCCGACTATTTCCTTTTCATTTTCTTAAACTCTCCAATGAGTTTTTCTTTCTATAGACATATCATAATTTAGATCGTAATTTTATAACTTAGGGCATTAGAAATTACATTAACCTTCCGTAGGTGATATTTATATCACAATTGTAATCTTTACCGATTCGAGCCATCTTTTCTATCCCGTGTCCAAGTCTCTTCGTCAAGAATTAATTCAAACTTTGTAACTGTGAAGGATTTTAACTTATTGTCGAGGAGTGATGTCTCAAAGACTTGGTACTTATTATCGCATTATTTCAAGGTGAGTTGGGAATTTCTATTCATATAGCCAGTCATTATCATCGTAAGTTTATTTTCTCTCATATTAATACATAGCCTTTCTTTTATTAATCTATGTAAATTTGATTCCTTTGGGTAGTTATGTTATCGGCTCATACCTTAGAGAGTTCTTCATGGTTCTCCGATAGTACAATTAATCTAGAAATTTCCGATCTCATTTTAGGTCATCGATACTTTCATTCTTAATCGCTTATCCTTGCCACTCTACTTTGATTCTTTCTAAAGACACTATGTGCTCGAGGAATATTTCTTTGAAATTCATAACTGTTTCGCAAAATTTGCTCGCTCTTAAAATTGTGAAGACATGTCCTTCGACGCTTTTACGCTTCTTTCTCATTCTTCGTATGGATAGGACGTTATTCATAAAGGTTAAGACAAAATTGTCTAGTATGTTGGAACACTGATTTTTGAGGTTCATGAACAAGTGGTATTGGTTAGTCCGAATGGCATAACTACTATCTCATAGTGGCCATATCTTATTGAACAATTCGTTGTCGATATCGGATACCATTCTACAAGGACCATAAAATATGTTACATCGTAAGCCTCGTGAGGACTTTTCATATATTAATTACAAGGGTCGGTCTATCACCCAATTTCACGGCATCTAGTTCTTTTTACTCAAAATTTTGACAACATTTTAACACATTTACTACGCATCTGACTATGTTTATTTTACATATTCTAACCACACCAATTTCAATATAAACCATTATTTACTTATAAGTCTCATATCATCATGAGATTCTATGTCTCGAGTGGCCTTCATCGAATCGTCTCACTGTGAAACTGCCTTCTCGCACGCTCCCTTCGTACCCGATCTATTCCCTTTAGAGGCGAGGTCAAGTCGCCTCCGTTTCTTCTTGACACCAAATTTGTTGCTTTATCGAGAAGTATGGTCAGTTGGAGGTAACTCCTAGTCCACGAGGAGCGGTATGATCCGCCTCTTGCCATTCTCATCCCTTTCGTATAATCCATGACGGACGGGCGGCTTGTTTGTGGTACAACCACCTTTGTACCATATTGGGTGACTTGCCGAGGACCGGATAAGTGCTAGTAGGTGCGCCCATACGATAATATGTATGCTTGAGTCACGACAACTCGTTAGACCGCCTAAGTCTTGAGTTTTCATGCGAAGATATTCTCGATACTTCTTTGCAAATCTTGTCATTAGTGGAACGACTAATAAGCCTCTAGATACCATCCTCATCCGTAACTCCATAATTTCGAGCATCCTTCCAATGGTAAATTCCTCCAAAATTGTCCTATCATCCCTGTGTTATAGTAAAAGAGCCGATATGCCTGTGAATTCTAAGCTTGTAGGTCTAGTTATCTTCACCAGATTACTTTTTCTATCCAAAAGATATTTTTAGATAAGTTTAACTTAAATCCAAGCGATAGAGGAAATTTTATACAAGGAAAATCTCTTAAAGAATTAAGCATTTTAGACATATATAACTTATGAATAGTTACGTCACACGACTCACTACCTTATCTTATCACCATTTTAAGTTTTACACCTTCAGATATATCGCTCTTAATTTATTTGCATAAGCAAATAGGGGTACTAATATCCCGCCACGTGAAAATTTCTAACGAAGACCCTGTCACTCATCACGTGAATGACCCTCTTCGAAACCGATTTCTAATTATATCTACGCTCCACATAGATATAATGATCCAAATCATTGATAGAACCTTAGGCGATTCTAGGTTCAATTCTAAGCCTTTACAATACTTACAGGCCATAATTCTCATATAGGTGAAGAAATTTTCATTTCGATTCGCTTATCCCAATTAGGTTCTATCGTTTACGCATACTTGTGCGATGTTAGAACATGAAGCACCTATATTGAGAGAAAATATAAGTATTATGAGAAATTTTCTCATATATATCAGCCTTCCGATTGCTCGTCCGTCGCATTTGGCACGAAGTATGGTCAACGGTGTTCCGCTTATTCAAGTAAACATCTTTTCCATATATCATTGTCCTTTCCCTGGGACATTATGTTTCCTTGCTATGGCCTCTCCTCATTCACCCTATACTTCTGTCGATCAGTATGCTTTTTCCATAGCATTCGTGGTTAGGTACATTAACCTATCCTTTGATATCGATATTTCGATAATTAAATCTTATCGTAGAGTTGTCATGTCTCTATCACTATCATTCATTCCTAATCCAAGATGAATGATTCAATTCCTTTTAACTTTATCGATCTTAGGAATATATTTCTCATATATCCTTTAAACTCTTTTCAAGAGAAATCTTATTTATCAAAGTCTATATCTCAAGCTTATATCATGTCGTGGCTATCTTATAATTGTATAGCTCATAGTTTTCATTATCGACTTTTGTCCCTTTTCTCGACATGGTATCTCGAAAGTAATATTACTCGTGATACTTCCGTTCTCACATCTGTGATTAGAACCGCTCATTATTGTCGTATGGTTTGGCGAGTAGTACATTCAGACACATAACTTAAATTCCAAGCATCTTATTACCATGTCTGCTTTGAGATATTTTCTCCATACCGATTTACATACTAGGGCTATCCTAGTCGCTCACACAATCTCAAGGATTATGATTCCTCAATCTCATTATCGCTTATTTAACCAAGTTTCAATTATTTGGAATCGATTATGCTCAGACATAATCTCATTGAGGTATAAAGCGAGATCTATTTTTTGAGATGCTATCATTCATTTATATATATATTCTTTAAAAAGAATATCTTGTACATCTTCATTCTTTTAAACATGCCCAACCTACTAACGAGGTTTAGGACAAACAACTATCTTAAAGATAAGTTGTAATCTCTCTCGTATGACATGGTGAGGGAAATTATATCCCACGGATATCATATACTTTTCTTTACTTTTACTCTGCATTCAATGCTAAAGAGTATCTTGTTCATAACTTTATTATCATAATACTCATACGGGGTATAACTTCACCGTTATCGATCTTGTAAAGCCCATCAAGTGGTTATCACATCCATGTGTATCATAGGAAAGTATCTCGTCTCCTTGATTTTCTTTACATCATAATTTCTGGTGTCTATCACTTAATTGATCTGAAACTTTAGTGTAAATAAGTCAACCTATATCATGCCCGATGTTTATCGCTTACTAATTCGCACTTAGTGACGGTAAGTCAACATTCCTCATACTTGATGGTTTCAAGAATCGAGGAGAAATTATCACGATTACTACAAGAGATACCGCCTCACAAATCAAAATATCATCTTTTAATGATTGAATCGATATGCTCTTTGATCGAATAATTGGGATCTAGGTCCAAGACAAGAATGACGACTCAGATTTCTTTGGTCATACGGTCGTGCACTGACATTATATGGTTTCAAGGGACACTTTATAAGGTTTCGTGTTGTAAATTTCTTAAAATTGAAACTCAAATGATTTCAATCGAACTAGTCATGAGTTAAATTCAATGAAAGAAATTGGTAATGAATATAATTTGAAACCTTATATACTCGTAATAGGTCATCAAAAATTTTCTCATGTAGGTCATGGCTCTATTTGTATAACTAGAAATCTTACTTTCTTAGTAACATTCTAAGATTCTTATCATACTATAACATTCTCATTCTATAAAATCATGAACCAAATTCAAATGTTTCTAGAATTCAAGTAGGAATGGATTCAGTCCTTCATAGAAAATAAAGTACAGTGCATTAGGGCACGTGACGAAAACCGTCGTAAATCGGAGTTCAAACGAACGAGAACGAGCCAAAACAAAATCACCGACGGGCAGAAAATCGCTCACCCGCCGGATCGTAGTCGACGCCGACGCCAAGGTCGTGTATGCCGCTTCGATGCCGGCGCTGATGTAGTATAGACTACCAAGGCCGATATGTCAAGGTCGATGTAATAAATTTTTTGAAGTCGAGTGGGTGTGCAGTCGGTCAGGTCGCATATGCCGGGTCGGTCGGTCGCACATGCCGAGGATTGAGTCGAGTCGCAATGCCGAGATTGAAGTCGAGTCGCACATGCCGACGGTCGGGTCGAGTCGCATATGCGAAGTCGTAATCGAGTCACATGCCGTCATGTCGGTCGCTGCGAATAAGTAATCGAGTCGCTCGTGAGAAGTCGGCCATGGGGTAGGTCGTAATCGAGGTGCTCATGCGGAAGTCGGTCATCATGCCGAGGTCGTAGGTCGAGTCGCACATGCCGAGGTCGTAGTCGAGTCAAGTCGAAGCACATGCCGGTCGTCGAGTCGCACATGCCGGTCGTGCGCACATGCAGTCGAGTCGGTCGCATATGCCGAGGTCGAAATCGAGGTCGCATATGCCGAGGTCAAGTCGTTCTTTGTTCTGTGGGGCGAACGTTCGTCGCCATGTTCTTTCACAATCGTGATCATGCTTCTTATATCGCCTATGTTTTTCTTGAGATGACACATCATTTGTCATAATAAATTTGAGATTTGAAACTAAAGTTTCAATTAATAAAAACATAGTTCATTCATACATGCACATTTCTTTTCAATTTCAAGAATTCATCATTCCAACTTTGGCCATTCACATTCATTTCAAGCATATTCATTCATTATACATAATCTTAAAATTTGAAGCAATTTGGTTATGAAAACTTGAAAATTTTGTTCAATTTCATAACTTAGCTTGTAAGATGCCTACTGAATTTTGCAAATTCATATTTCATCGCTGCACTTTATGCCCATTATCAATCATAGCATTCATTCTTAACTTTGATCACTTTACATAACTTTCATTCCCAACATTATTCATAACTACCATTTCATATCATTCATCTTTCATCTTTCATTCCTTTGAAAAAATCATCTCGATTCTTTCGCTTCTTTCAACTTTTCATTTCAAAATTTTGAAAAGGAATCATTTACCCTCATTTCGTTGAGCTTGATGTGATGGAGTGTTGAGCATTGTCACCGACCTTTAAGTCTAGTGACTCAATCTAGCTTAACCTCAAAGGAAAATTTTGGGTTCAAAGAGCAACCGCCTCGATACCACTCTGATATGCCCTAAACCTAAGTACGATTTGATTATTACTCTAACAGGATGAATAAACAATGAGACCATTTAACATTAAATTGTAATACATAAATCAAGCATGTTTTGGACTTTACTACATAACTTATGTTCTTGCAGGGAAAACATGTGATATGTACATATGACGTATGTACTATCAGGTATAACTTCAATGACAACCTTCCTATTGCTCAACACGCCCATCGCAGACTGACTCAATCGCATTTAAAACAATATGCGGGCTGAGTACAAATAATGCACTCAGGGACTTATGCCAAAACATTTTATCATCTTTTAATTATCGCTTCATCATGGTAAGACACAGGGTTTTATTTAAAGTGCTGCTTACTAAACTTTTTCATCATTTTCATAAACTTTCTATGCGACATTTTCCTTGTATGTATGATCCATATCCCTTCATTTCATCATAACATTAACATTTACGCCAAGTAGGAGGCCTCACTCTGCGCAGGACCGCCGTGAATTGTCCTTCAAGACACACTACCGCTTTGTACACGTTAATCCTAGCTGTATAAGCCTGATAGATCCGAATTGATTTCATTCATAAGTCGAGCGACCCAACAACATTCATCATTCACTCATTCATTCATGGATAGGATCATACATAAAACATAAATATTTTGCGTAATTTACAAACATTTCATCAACATTTCAAAAGAGCATCATAAATAATTATTTTTCATTTCAAGAAGCATCATAAAGAGCATTTTATCCTCGAGGATAAGAAAAGAAGCCCACGTGGTACGTAAGCTTTCTTATTCGCTTTTTCTTTTAACGATCGCCTCCGTCTCCTTACGTAAAACGATTTCAGACATCCGCCACGTTGAGATTTTCAAAGTTTAAAATAAACTTTGATAACTTATACTAATATAATTTGAATTTTAACAATTCAATAAATCGACCAGTATCTTAACTAAACATTTATCGTTTCGATAAACGAGATATGTTCAACTATTTCATTTTAACCTTTAGGTTAACGCTTACGATTCTCACTTTTCGATACAAAGATTTCAATTATGAAATCTTTCCTCACCAACGAGATTTCTTTAAATAATTAATACGCTTTACACGTATTAGCGTATTTTCGAACGATTTGTAATACCCCGCATTTAAACGCCTAATTACGGTATTTAAAAACCCGAAACTAGAGTTTAGTAAGTTATTCAATCACTAAGATATCGAATAATGATTTCGATTGTTTACGAAGGAATGAATTCTATTTTATATTCAAGGAATTGTGAATTAAGGAATAAAAGTATATAGATGTATGGCAGATTATTTTAACGCCGATCGCAGATCGATAGTTAAATTCATGATATTTTCTAAAGCATTGCTTAGAATATAATTCCATTATCAATGGAATAATTTATTAAAGTAATGACGACCATTTCGAGATGAGTCGATAATGAAGCGTTTGCAACGTTTTCAAGCGTTAACGTTTGAGATAACGAAAAGCGTTTAATCGATCAAGAAATTATAGGAATTAATTTCCTATGATTGGTATATGTAATTACAGTATGATTTAGCATTAAATCAATGCTAGATCATCAAGATTCGATAGTTACCAATTTTCAAACGCGTAAACCTAATTTTCAACTCGATTTTTATCGTATAAATGATGTCATTAATTTATCCTATGATATTAATTATCATCTAAATCATATACTATGATGCATATATCTATGTTTAACATGAAAAATAAAATTTAGTCTATGTTTGGGCATAAGGGCGTAAAATGTTATATGTGTGTAACAAATGTATGTTAATCTTCCCACTTTGCATATATCTACTATATGGCAATGTGATTAATTAAATGGTCTAATTAAATGATTAAAACCTGATTTATATACATATATGTGTACAAGGTCGTGTGTGTGTGTGTAGAGGAGAGTGTGATGTTGTGCAAGTGTAGTGGTGCATGGTGAAATAGGAACACTTGTCACCTCTCCACCCCATACCTCTCCCACCACCTAACACCACCCCTCACACCCCTCATTTCAGACGCCCCTTCACTCTCATCTCCTCCCTCTCAAAATCTGCAAGGGTTGAGAGCTCTCCCCACTCCTCCACTTCTCACGGCAGAAGGCTCCTCAAAGTGGACAGCCCAATCCACTCTTCATCCCTCTCGATTCTCTGCCAATTTCGTGCTAAGGTAGATACCACCTCCTTAGATCCTAGGGATGATCAAGATATACATGCATGTTCATCAATATGCTTGAATGTGTTGGGTCTATGCTTGAAAGTGATTGCATGTTGGTTTTATAGGTAGATTCAAGACTTTGATCATTGCATGTTGATTACCTGGACGAACAGTAACTTCAAGAATTTATTTGACTAAGTTTCGGTGGTCCGATGATTGTGAATTTTGATATGTTGAAATTATATGTGTCTAGTATGCCTCTGTAAAATTTCAAGTCAATCCAACTTGATTTACTATTTTAATTGTATTTTCAAAACACTGCACAAATCTGGGAAATTTCCGTGTTCATCACCCATAGTGCGTGGCTTTCGTTTTAAGTTTGGATAATGATAAAACTCTGAAATTTGGCAGAAACATAATTCATAATGTCTAGAAGATTCCTGTAAGTTTTAAGAATTTTCTAAAATCTTTACTATTTATTCCAGATTTTACAAGCTAACTGCACAAAATTGTCACGGGAGTGATAGCTTGTGGTAAATATTTTATCTCCCAATCTATTGTGAATCATTGGGTGAGGCTTTTCTGGATAAAACTAGACTTAAGTGGCTTTTCAATATGATTGGTTTCATTTCCAGATTCATTATAATGAACTCACGGTGAATTTTAAAGTTGATGCATTTCAGTAAGCCTTTTGAACAAACTGCCTTAGAAAATTTCTATGTTAATAGGCTGTTCGAGTATGACTTTACGTGAGATGTTCAAGCCATTTGTAGTCCGATTTGGACTTGTTTCTTCATAAGAAATGTTCCTCACCATGTCTAGTTATGATCTGGAAAGTTTGATCCCAAACCAAGTTTTATAGGTGTATTTCATCGACCCAAAGTCACCTACTGGAAACCGTCCATTTCCAACTAGTCAACTTTGGACTTATATATTTCTCGATGAGTTAGATATTTTCCAGTATGGTCTTCATGACATATATAGTACTTGTTACAAGGTTTCTAAATTGGTATCCTGCAGCCATTTTGGCATTGCGAGTCAAAAGTTACGAGCCTCAAAACCCCTCGTCGTTAAGCTAAAACTGAAAATTTGAAAATTTTCTAAGTATAGAAGTCAGTTTGAGTTGCCCACTTTGAGACCCTATATCTTCAGAACCACGACTCATTTGGATTTCATTCCTTCTTAGAACTTGTAGTACATGTTTAGAGGTTTCAGAATGTATCTTTGTGCGACCATACGATTCTGAATCGAGAGTTATGGGTCGTCAAAGACGTCATGGGTTGTTTCAAGCTGTTTGCTGAAATTAAAACACTTGAAATTTGACTAAGTGTTGGAAACCCCTATGTAATATGCTATGTGACTAATATGCTATTAATCGATGCATTCATTATGTTATGTCGCAAGATCGATAGAACATTATAAGATGTACTGAATTATGATAAAACATCATGATACGATATTTTCACGAAAGCATACCTTAACGTGAAATATTCGACTAGTGCTACCACAGAATAATCGAGTGTATATCATACCATGATATACACTAAAATAGAAATATGGGTTCTAAGACCCAATGGATTTTTCCAGCCCAAAACTTCAAGGCCGGGAATAGATATTAAGCCGGACTTACTACCAAGAAACGGATTAAGCAATCATACAGTCGGTGGCTTTACTCTACTCAAAAATAAAATGCTTTTGAAATATTTATTTACGATGCTTATTTCAACTGTTGATAAAATGTTTACATGATTACCGCCAAAATGTTTATGTTTTGTGTATATCCTATCCATGAGATGTTATGAGATGTTATGAATGTTATGAATGTTGTTGGGTTCCCAACTTATGAATGAAATCGATATCGGATCCTATGCCAAGGACAATACCGGCTAAGTTAACGTGTACACTAAGGTGACCGTGTGTCGAAGGACACCATTCGCCGGTCACGGCGTCGAGAGGAGGCCTCCTTCACGACGTCGACTATGATGATATGATGAAATGATGTTAAGGATATGGATCATACTACACTAAAAATGCCTCGCCAGCGATGATTTTATGAACTCGAAAAATGTTTTAGTAAGCACAAGGCATTTTCAACTAAAACCTCTATGTCTTACCATGATGGGCAGAGTAATCTTCAAATGATAAAATGTTTTGCATGAGTCCACCGAAGTCATTCTGTACTCACCGCATCTTTGTTTTAAATGTGCAGTTGAGCGATTGATGGATGGGCAGGGTGTGAGCATTAGGACGTTGTGCTATTGAAAAGTTTATACCTTGATAGTACATCGTTATGTTCATATCACATGTCTTCCATGCTAGAACTTAAATTATGTACTAAAGTCCAACAACATACTTGTCGTATACTACGCTTTTTATTAAAGAGAGTCTCCATGTTGGTTCATCCATGTTTGCTATAGTCCCCGCTAATCATGCTCGATTGTGGGTCGTGACAGAGTGGTATCGAGCTGTTCGCTTCGAACCCAAAATCTTCTTTAAGGATAAGTCTAGATCGAGTCATTAGACTTCTAGAGATCACCGACAATGCTCAACACTCCATCACATCAAGCTCAACCGAAATGAGGTAAATGACTCTTTTCCAAAGTTTTGAAAATTAGCTGCGATGAATGTTTATGAAATTATTTTTCTGAGTTGAAAACGAAAAGTTTGAAAGTGAAACAAAATTTTATCAAGCAAATGAAAGCTATGAGAAAGGTTGAGAATGAATGTTATGACAAATGATTTGTCAAGAAAATTATGAAAAGAACGAAGATATAAGAAAGGTGATGACAATGATATGAGAAAGTTTTGCATGATACGCCAAAGATGAAATGTTTAATTTACGAATGTAATAAGGGTTCATTATTATGAACAAAGTTATGATTATTCATGTTTTAAAATGATTGAGATTGACATTGAATTGTCAATATGATATGTTGAATTCTTTAAATTCAACGAAATACGCATGCAGTCGATGAGCTACAATGAATATTCAAGTTTTACTCAATCTCAAGAGTTGTGATTGTGATGATGGCATGCTAGTTCAACGTAGACTTTATAAGACGCATGATCCCTTTCTACGAAAGAACATAGAAGTAAGAACTTCCTTCCATTACAAGAACAAAGTGATGGATTTGAACTTCATTCCATCTTGAGTGAGGAAAAGTGAAAGATTTATCTGAATTGTTACCTACATATCGACCTCGCCGACATGGCGATCGCGACTTCAAATCGCATTTATAACATCGCCTTTGACATATCGACCGGGAAGTTTGTCTGACCTCGGTGTCGGCAATATTCTGTACTACCCGGCATCGTAAGCGCATGCACGAACTTGGTGTCGGCATCGTTTATGACTTGGCGCGAACGCGTGTAAATTTCCGCCGCGCAGTGATTTTGTTTGACTAGTTCTTGATCGTGTGAACCCGATTTCGTATGGTTTTCGCCACGTGCTTCTAGTGAACTGTACTTCATTTCTTATGAAGGACCAAATTCTGATTCCTACCCAGAATTCATGAGAATCAGTTGAAGTTAGTTCTACGATTTGAAAAGAGTAAGACTTTATGGCGGATACTGAATCCTAGAATGTTACTGAAGAAAGTAAGATCTTCAAGAATACAAGTAGAACCTTGACATACATGAGAACTTTGTTGATGACCTATTACGGTATATAAGCTTTCAAATTATATCCATTACCCAATTTCTCATTGAATTTAATTCTACGACCTAGTTCCATTGAGAAATCATTCGAAGTTTCTCATTGAAAACTTCCAACTCAAAATTTACAAAGTGTCCTTTTAACCCAAAGCCTCATGTGACGAGAATATAATTGTACGGGTCGCAGCCCCATATGACCAAAGAAATCTCAAGAGTCGCTATTCGGTCTTCTAACCCTAGAGCCCCATTTATTGGCCGAAGACATATCGATTCAATCATTGAAAAGATGTTATCTTGATGGATTAGACAAGACTCAAAGTAGTCGTGATAATTTCTTCTCGACTCTGAAACCATCAAGTAAGATGAAAGTTGACTTACTGCTTGACTAAGAGCTAATTAGTAAGCGATAAATGTCGGCATGAAATAGGTCTGCTTATCTCACCACCTAAAAGTTTCGATCAAGAAAGTGGAGACATCAAGAAATTATGATGTAAAGAAAATCTCGATGAAATGAGATATTTTTCCTATGATACACCGATGTGAGATACTCTTTAGCGTTGAATGCAAGGTAAAAGAAGTATACGATATCGGATATTAATTTCCCTTATTATGTCATGACGAGAGCAATTACAACTTATCTTTAAGATAGTTGGATGTCCTTGAAACCTCGTTAGTAGGTTGGACATGTTTAAAAAGAATGAAGATGCATACAGATATTCTTTTCAAAGAATATATATAAGGAAATGATATATCCGTAAAATAGATCTTTCGCTTATAATTAATCAATGAGATTATGCTTGAGCATAATCGATTCCAAGTAATTGAAACTTGGGAATGACTGATAATAAGATTTAGAAATCATAATCCTCGAGATTGTGTGAGCGACTCAGGATAGCCCTAGCCTAAATCAAGTATGGAGGAAATATCTCAAAGTCAAGACATGTCAATAAGATGTTGACTTTAAGTTATGGTGTACAAATGTACTACCTTACCAAGCCATCACACAATAATGACGATTCTAACCCGAATGTGAGAATCAAGTATAACGAAAGTAAGATTACTTTCGATACCATGCTCAAGGAAATGGACAAAGTCAAAAATAGCGAAGAAATTACAACTATACAAGTAGATAGTTCATGATATGATATAAGCCTCGTAGATGTTATGACTTGATAAGTAAGGATATATGAGAAATATACCCTAAGATTAATAAAGTGAAAAGGAATTTAATCATTCATACGATTAGGAATGAATGATAGTGATAGAGACACGACGCCTCACGATAAGATTCCATTATCGAAATATATCCATATCAAAGGATAGGTTGATGTAAACTAACCATGAATGCTATTAGTAAAAGCATAACGATACTAATACCGAGAAGTATAGGGTGAATGAGGCAACAAGACTATAGCAAGGAACATAATGTCCCAATGGAAAGGACAACGACATATGAAATAGATGTTTACTCAATAAATGGAAAGACCGTTGACCAAAGCCTATAGCTTACGGAAACAGATCAAACAACCAAAAGGCAGGATAGGTGTGAGGAAAATTTCTAATACTTAAAATCTTGTTCTATTTAGGTGCTTCGCTTAACATCGCACAAGTATCGTAGAAACGATAGAACCCAATTCAGGGTAATCAAGAAATGAAAATCTCCTTACCTATACGGGAATTTTGACCATCGCAAATGATGCTCAAGCTCGTAATTGAACCTAGAATCGCCAAAGTACTATCCAATGATTGGATCACTATATCTATATGGAACGTAAATATAATTTTAGACACGAAGTTTTAAACGGCCATCTTCATGTGATTAGTAACTGGCTGGCCTTCGTTAGAGGTTTCACACTATGTAGATTGCCAATATCACCTATTCACGAACATCTTTAAGGCAACATACTGATAAGATGTAACGAAATGAGTATTAAGATAAGATAGAGTCATCTACGGTTATATATGTCTTAAAGTGTATAATTCTTTAAGAGATCCTTCTTGTTTAGAAAATCACCTCCATTGTTTAAATTAAGTCGGATTTATCTAAAATATCCGCTATTCGATGACAAGAAAAGAGAGTTTAACGGTAGGAGTTAACCCCAAGGCCTACAAGTTTATAACTCACACAGCATGCGCTCTTTTAATATGAACTAGAAATGAATTTAGAACAGTTTTGAAGAAATTTTGCACCGGATGGATACTGTGAACTATAGAGTGTCAAATGAGGATGGTACCCAACAATGTATCTCATATTTGCCAAGATCGCGTAAAATTTTGCAGAGAAGTATCAAGAGAATATTTTCTCCATGATAAAATTCCAAAGCCTGATGACTTACCGTGATTTGTCAAGGGCAGTATACATATAATCGTGGACGATACCTCGAGTACTTGTCCCAACCCGCAAGTTACACAACACGGCATAAAGGAGTGGTTGTACCGATGTTCCAAACGCCGATCCCTCGCCATCAATGGTACCAGAAGAGGCGAAAGGGCAAAAGGACAAAATCTTATCGCCTCATGGATTAGGAGAATTACCGCTACCAACCCAACCATACTTCTCATAAAAGTAACACCAACTTCTAGTATTGAAGAAGAACGCGGGACATGACCGGCTCTTTGAAAGAGAATGATCGAGAGTATGAAACAAAACGTCTTGGAAAAGCAAGTTTCATGAGTGAGTACGACTAAAGTCACTCAAAGACATGAATCTTAGGATCCTATAAGACTTATATGTAGATAATGGTTTATGATGAAATGATGTGATTATAATATGTAAAATAAACGTAGTTTGGAAGAGTTTGAATATGGTAAGGTGTCAAAGTTTTGAGTGTAAAAGAGCTGAGCAGAATCAATCACCGTAGACCCACCGTAAGTAATGTATGAAAAGTCCTCACTGAGGCATTATGATGAAATATTATATGGTCTTGAAGAATGAGTATCCAAATACGGAAATGAATTGTTCCGTATAAGATATGGTTACTATGAGATAATAGTTACGCCATTCTGACTAACCAATGCACCACCTGCTCATGAACCTCAAAATCAGTGTTTCACATACGCTAAAATTTTATCTCAATCCTCATGGATGATGTTCTTATTTATTCAAAGGACGAAAGAACATAAAGAAAATCGAGAGGTTTATCTTCGACTTTTCGAGCCAGGGAAATTTTGCTAAGTCTGTTTGTAAATTTCAGACTTAAAGAGAAATATTCTTGACATAGTTCTTTAAGAAAACAATGTAGATCCGACAAAGGACAAAACAATTAAAGATGAAAGACGCAATGACCTAAAATAAGATCAAGAATTTTATAGATTAATTGACTCTATGAGATCCATTAAGAACTCTCAAAGTAGACCAATAAGATAGTTACCCCAAAATAGAGTCAAAATTCTCACTAATAAAAAAAAAAGTAAGGCTATGTATTACTGAGATAAATATTACCGTGTCGATGACTTAGGCCACATGAATGTAATTTCCTAACTCATGACTTGAAATAGTGATGAATCGATTAAGAAAGGATCGAGAGACAAAGGACAGAGGAAAAGTTAGAAAGATCCGAGAAAGGGTAAGGCGGAGTTTAAGAACTTCGAAGGCCGACAACGCCTTATTGTCTAAAGGAAGAATATGCTCCAGATGACGAAACTTCAAAATAAAATAATGAGTGAACTTCGATACACCCTACCGGAGATAGTACTAGGTGTACAGACTGAAAGAAAGTTTTGGTGGGAAGGCATTAAACGAGACATAGCTTTTTCATAGAACACCGCCTTGTTTGCCGCAGATGAAAGCATTACACCAACGCCCATACTGGAGAATTCACTTGGAAATACCCAAGTGGAAATGGATGAAATAACGACGGACTTCTCTTAACTTACCCAAATCAAAAAGAGGAACACCGCTATATTGGTAATTGTTGATAGACTCACCAAGAGTGCTCACTTCCTACCAATCCAAAGTACTTATGGATCCGAAAGTTAGCCCACGTATGTAAAGGAGATTATACGACTTCACTGAGTGCCAAAATCTATTACCTCGATATGCAGTGTATAAATACCAAAGTCGCGGACATCACTCCTATATCAATAAGTCAAGAACCCTTCACACCACAAAAGTTAAGTTATGTCGAGCAAAGAAACTTGGATACGTGATAGAAAAGATGGTCAATCAAGAAAGATTATAATTGTGATAAATAATCACTAAGGAAGGTTAATGTAGAATTTAATGCCTAAGTTATAAAATTCAGTCTAAATTATGGTATGTCCTTATAGAAAAGGAAACTCATCGAAAAGTTAAGAAACGAGAAATGTAAATAGTCGGAAATCAAGGACAGAATGTAAGTAGTATTTCCACAACCAAGGTGAAATAATGACTAAAAGAGAGAATGAAGATGGGAATAGAATACTAATTAAGATAAGGAAAGAAGAGTCAAGGATTCTAAGAAATCGGCATTATTATATTGTCTAAGGAAGAGATATATATATTTCCAAGCTATAATAAGCTTAGAAATGAAACCAAGAATGAATTTCATGATCATTCTCATACCGCCAACCGTGCATTATTAAGATGTATATGATTCGAGTAAGTTAGATGGCAAGGAATGGAATGGATGTAACCATGATTGTCGAAAGGTGTCTCGTTGCACAAGTGAAGACATCGTATCAAATGCCTTATAAAGTTATGATCTCTAGAGATATACGAATGAAAATAGAATGATATAGAAATAGATCTTAGCGGATATTACCAAAGTCATAAAGAGTTGCACTACTATACGGCTAGTAGTGGATCGACTCTCCAATTATGTTTTTGTCTCCTATTCGTATGACTCATAGATCCGATAAGTTAGCTCACGCTATAAAGGAAATCAGATATTTACAAGGAGTAGCCAAAACACAATTAGCTAGATTAATTCAACTAGATGAGCGAGTGCTCACCATAGGTAGGACAATCAAAAGGACAAGATGAATGTTTAAGGATACGATAGAACAAATGATAAACCAAGGTATTAGGGGAACTTATTGTACCACTTATTAAGTTTATATACAACCGTAGTATCAAACAACGATTAATGTAGCCTTATGAGGCGAATGAAAAGTATCGACCACCACTTTATTGTAACAAAGTAGGTGAGAAAAGGTATAAAGTCCCGACGTTGTAAATGAACGATTAAGATATCTACCAACGAGGCAAGAAATAAGAAAAGCTTAGGAATAAAAGTCTTACGCTGATACGCCAGAATTGAATCATTTTTAAATGCGAAATCAAAATCTCTTAAGATTTCTCCATCTAGAGGAATTATAAGTTTAGATACAAGAATGTTGAGATCACGCTTTATAGACCTTGAGCTCCTAGCAATGAAAGCCTAGTAGCCTATAGCTCGGTACTTCCACCACATTTGGGGAAAATACATGTTTTTTTCCACGTGTCATAGGAAATACAAAATTGCCCAATTCACAAAACCAACATGATGACATGACCTTTGACTCAGATGGTTATGATGAAAATCACGACTAATTTGATCGTTTATCGATTAAGACAGCAAGGCGTTTGGGTCTTATAATGAAAGTCCAATGGAAGAACCATGGACGAAAGAAAAGCACATAGAAAGTTGTGATGTTATGATGTTAAGATACCCATACTTTATGAGGTATGCAAATTTGACTGAAATTTCTTTTATGGGAAGGATGTATACCCCGATTTAAACGCCTAATTATGTATTTAAAACCCGAAACTAGAGTTTAGCCGAGTTATTCAATCACTAAGATATCGAATAATGATTTCGATTGTTTACGAAGGAATGAATTCTATTTTATATTCACCGAGAATTGTGAATTAAGGAATAAAAGTATATGAAGTGTATCAGCGATTATTTTAACGCCGATCGCGATCGATAGTTAAAATTCATGATATTTTCTAAAGCATTGTTTAGAATATAATTCCATTATCAATGGAATAATTTATTAAAGTAATGATCACATTTCGAGATGAGTCGATAATGAACGCTTTGCAACGCTTTCAAGCTAACGTTTTGAGATGAAACGAAAAGCGCTTTAATCGATCAAGAAATTATAGGAATTAATTTCCTGATTGGTATATGTAATTACAGTATGATTTAGCATTAAATCAATGCTAGATCATCAAGATTCGATAGTTACCAATTTTCAAACGCGTAAAACCCTAATTTTCGAACTCGATTTTTATCGTATAAAATGATGTCATTAATTTATCCTATGATATTAATTATCATCTAAATCATATACTATGATGCATATATCTATGTTTAACATGAAAATAAAATTTAGTCTATGTTTGGGCATAAGGCGAAAATGTTATATGTGTTAACAAATGTATGTTAATCTTCCCACTTTGCATATATCTACTATATGGCAATGTGATTAATTAAATGGTCTAATTAAATGATTAAAACCTGATTTATATATATATATATGTGTACAAGGTCGTGCATGTGTGTGTAGAGGTGAGAGTGTGTGATGTTGTGCAAGTGTAGTGGTGCATGGTGAAATAGAACACTTGTCACCTCTCCACCCCATACCTCTCCCACCACCTAACACCACCCCTCACACCCTCATTTCAGACGTCCCCTCACTCTCTCATCTCCTCTCTCAAAATCTGCAAGGAGTTGAGAGCTCTCCACTCCTCCACTTCTCACGCAGAAGGCTCCTCAAAGTGACAGCCCCAATCCACTCTTCATCCCTCTCGATTCTCTGCCAATTTCGTGGCTAAGGTAGATACCACCTCCTTAGATCCTAGGGATGATCAAGATATACACATGCATGTTCATCAATATGCTTGAATGTGTTGGGTCTATGCTTGAAAGTGATTGCATGTTGGTTTTATAGGTAGATTCAAGACTTTTGATCATTGCATGTTGATTACCTGGACGAACAGTAACTTCAAGAATTTATTTGACTAAGTTTCGGTGGTCCGATGATTTGAATTTTGATATGTTGAAATTATATGTGTCTAGTATGCCTCTGTAAAATTTCAAGTCAATCCAACTTGATTTACTATTTTAATTGTATTTTCAAAACACTGCACAAATCTGGGAAATTTGTGTTCATCACCCATAGTGCGTGGCTTTCGTTTTAAGTTTGGAGAATGATAAAACTCTGAAATTTGGCAGAAACATAATTCATAATGTCTAGAAGATTCCTGTAAATTTTAAGAATTTTCTAAAAATCTTTACTATTTATTCCAGATTTTACAAGCTAACTGCACAAAATTGTCACGGAGTGATAGCTTGTGGTAAAATATTTTATCTCCCAATCTATTGTGAATCATTGGGTGAGCTTTTTCTGGATAAAACTAGACTTAAGTGGCTTTTCAATATGATTGGTTTCATTTCCAGATTCATTATAATGAACTCACGGTGAATTTTTAAAGTTGATGCATTTCAGTAAGCCTTTTGAACAAACTGCCTTAGAAAATTTCTATGTTAATAGGCTGTCTGAGTATGACTTTTACGTGAGATGTTCAAGCCATTTGTAGTCCGATTTGGACTTGGGTTTCTTCATAAGAAATGTTCCTCACCATGTCTAGTTATGATCTGGAAAGTTTGATCCCAAACCAAGTTTTATAGGTATGCTTTCATCGACCCAGTCACCTACTGGAAACTGTCCA